>SIJG01000028.1:10114-124460 GCA_023374025.1 Heterodera schachtii
ACAAATCTTACAAATAATGACAAAGGATAACCCTGCTTTAAACCAGGGGCTTCCATTTGTTCTTATTTATAAGAATTTCTAATTTTGGGGTAGCGACGAAAATTGTTCTGCTTTCTTAAATATATTTATAATTTTGAAATTTTATGGCATATGTCACTATTTCAAGAAATTTTAAGGTCTGCCGCAAAATTTTTTGATCTTTTGATCCCGAATTTACTGAAATTTGTCCTTATTTCTAACCTTTCTTATTTTCAGGCTTCACCTAAACTTTTTAAATTTTTTCTGATTAATGTTTTATTTCGCTGGTTGAGAAAAAAAAAAAACTTTAAAATGGCCATTTTTATGTAAAAAATGCTACAAAAACTCCCAATTTTCAATTTTTTTTTTCCGGCGGCATCTTGTCGGTACCACCGGTCCGCAAAAGCTTATTTTTTCTTAAAGATTTGGCTCAAAATCGCGCAAAAATTGGTCATTTTTGGTGAAAAATATGTGGGCAAAATGAACTCAAATTTTGAAAAAATGTTGCAAAATGTTCTTATTTTTGACCCTAAAATCTTATTTTTCGGCCTTGGTGTTCATATTTTTAAAATTACCGATCGGCACCATGGTTTTGGGGGGCCGGCGGTGCCTATAGGCGCCGCCGGAAAGTTTTTCGTAATTTTTAATGAATTTTTTAAGAAAATTTGTTCAAAATCTCAAAAATTTTTAATATTTCCCACCTTCGTGGATGAATTAACTTTTAAATTTTTAAAACGCTCGGAGTCCCCAATCCCCCGAAATAGTGTCGGGGGGTCGGGGGGCAAAAAGTCGGGGTCGGGGACCTCGGGGGACGACATGTCGGGGGTCGGGTCGGGGGATCGGCCGAAAAAACGTCTCGGGTCGGGTCGGGGGTCGGGGGGCTCGGGGTCGGGGCTTAACCCTAGTTCTTTTAATAGGTTTTGTCCAAAAAAGATAGATTTTTGCAATTTTGAGAGAATTTTTCTAAATAAGATTTACGAATTTTTGGGCCCGGCGATGCCTATAGGTAGCGAGCGCCAGGTGGATTTTAAAATTAAAAAAATAATAAATTAGAAAGGAAACCGTCAACCGGCATCGAACTCATGACAGAAAACAATGTCAAGGTTAATGCACTAACCACTACACCACGCACAAACACACTACAAATTAATAAAAATTGGTAAAATGATTAAAAAATTCAAAATTTTGTGTTAATTTTTTGCTTTTTCTCCCACGAAAATGCATTTGTTTATTTTAAAAACCCAATCTTTAGGGGTGTACTTTTATTT
The DNA here is from genome assembly GCA_023374025.1 of Heterodera schachtii. Classification (NCBI taxonomy): domain Eukaryota; kingdom Metazoa; phylum Nematoda; class Chromadorea; order Rhabditida; family Heteroderidae; genus Heterodera; species Heterodera schachtii. The sequence goes on from SIJG01000028.1 coordinate 11,401, forward strand.
CGCTTTTTATCCAAAAAGCGAAAAGCGAAAGCGAAATGCCCCAAAAAAGCGAAAATGCGAAACTTGCGAAAGGCGAAAAGCGAAACTTGCAACATCCCTGCCATGTACTGTATATTTTAATATAAATATTTCTATTTACAATTTACATGAAATTTCCAGCTCAAAATTGATGAATGACTTTATTGCCGCACTTCGAAGAGAGCGAAATGTTCGAATGGCCAAGGAAATGAATAATCGAATTTTGAGGAAAATGCGCAAAATTATTGAGTTTAAAATTATATGAATTTTTAAATTGCTCAATTATTTTTCCCGCATTTCAGTTGGATTTGTGCGGATGTTTGGATGGACATTCTGCCGTTTTTTGATTGTCCTCAACTCGGCCTCAAATTGGCACTAATTTCGCCTTCCTTTTGATGTTTTAATTGACAAACATTTCGATGGCAAAAGGGAATTGACGCTTTGGTGAGAAATCACAATTTCAAGAACATGGCAAAAAAGACTGTGCTTTTTGAATATCCCAAAGAATTTGCATTGCCTTGCCGTCCGCTGCCCGACAAAATTCGTTTTTTCCGAACTTTGGATTGTGTAAGCAATCGCGCATCATTTAATGTTGTTTTAAAAGCATTCATCATCCTCGGTTTTTCAGCTACATTGACCATTCCATCATCGCATTTCTCCGCTCAAATCAACAAATTTTCGCTGGAAATGGCACTTATTTGCAGTTTGATAATATTCCCAATGCCATTTCGATTTGGAATGTGTTCGTCCGTGAAATTTGGCCAATTTTTGCGCAGAACATTCATTGTCTGTACTTTTTGTGTGGTTTTCATCTGATCAATTTGCGTCGCCGCACTTCGCCCACAATTCTCACTGATCTCAGCCAATTGAATGCAATCGATTCCGATCGTCTGTGCCCCGATGGGATTGTCGCCCCCGATTCCAATTTTTTATGAAAATTTTCTTGAATTTAATCAAAAAACCCTTAAATACACACAAAAATATGTTAAATTTCTCAGAGTTTCAATAATTTAGCCATTTCTCCGCGCCACCAATTCTTCTGTCAGTTACATAATTCAATTTATTGTGCGAGAATCAACGCAAATTGAGCAATTTGAATTGGTGAATGAACGGACGAACGAAACACTGACACTGACCAAAGCAAACGAATGTAAATGGGCCAACCGATGGGTAATTAAGCGACGCCAAATTGGGCAGACGATTCAGTGGAAGGACCCAAATTGGAACAAATTAAATAATGTCAGCATTCATTTTGATGGCAACAAAAAATGTATTGGTCAACTTTTTCAGTACGGCTGCTAGGTTCATTTCTATACAAAAAAAAAAGTTTTTGAAACTTCGAGATAAATGGATTTTGTCAGTTTGCAGGGTTGGACAAAGATTTGGACATTCATTACGACACTTCGGGAAAACTGATTCTGTGACATTCATTTTGTCTTATTTCGAACCCTAATTCGAATTAAAAAAATCGGTGTTTTTTCCATTAAAATTCTTGACTTTGTTCTTCGAATTGAATGTCAGAATTATACAAAAATAGGGGGTGGGGGGTCGCCAGTGAAGGATTATTGAAAATTTGGGAGGATTTCGCCGCCGAAATTTTGCCGGACGGAATTTCGCCGCCAAATTAAAATTAAAGGTAGAAATTTTTTAAGAAAAAATCTTAGAATTTTTTATAAAAAAATTTCAAAAAAAAATTTAGAAAAAATTTTCACAGATTTTTTTTAAATTTATAATAAATTAGTAAGTTTTTTGAAAATTTTCCAAAAAATCGCTAAAAAAATTTTTTCAAAAATTTTTCCTTGAATTTCAATATAAAAAATTTCTAAGAATTTTTTTCTTGAAAATTTCCAAATTCTTAAAAAAATTTCTTTTGCGAAATTATGTCCCGGCGAAATTCCGTTCCGGCGAAATTTCGGCGGCGTAATCAAATTTACATAACTATAAAACATTTGATCATTTTCTTATGAACCCCCACCGATTAATCACAAATTTCTTTTTTGAAACAAATTTTATAGTTATGTAAATTTGATTTTTTGTTCGAGTTTGGGTCAGGGATTCGCAATTGGGCGAAATGGACGTAAAATTCGTGATCATCGGCCCAAAAAACCCCAAAAAATAATTTCAAAAAAATTCACAGGCAAATGGATTTGAACCCATGGCCCAAAAACCTGTTTTTAACCAACCGTGCAACTCAATTTCGTTTGGTTTCCTTCTTCGAGAAAGGCCAAATTTCCGATTTTGAGGCCCTGTAACTCTCGAAGGAGGCAAAATGCACCGCTAAAATTAAAAATTCACAATAGAAGTCGAAATGTTTTTTATAATAAAGTCAAATCGAAAAACAAAACAAAATAAAATGAATATTCTCTTAACATAAAAAAATGTAAAGTCATGTTTCAAAAAAAAGCTGTAAGCTTTGTCCGTTAATGGGCATTTAAAATGCGGCCACTAATAGCAGATCCGACTTATAATTATACCTAATTTTTTTTGTGATTTTGTTCACTCGGCTATCTAAGTATTTGTAATAGCTTGCTTTTAAACATGTAAAGCTTATTGATACACTAAGCTTGTTGTGTTTGGTTGGTTGATTAAGAAAATTAAACGAGCGAAAATGTCAACAAATGGTAAAATTCTCACGAAAAAAAGCTATTTAAGTTTGAAAAATTTTTTCGGTTTTCTTCTATTGTGTTCAAACAATCATAGAATTCAAAAATCGCGCAATTTTTGTCAAAAAAAAATGTGGAAAAAACTCAGAATCAGCAGATGTTCCTCAAAAACTCATCCCCTTTTCCTATTATTTGCTCCTCTGACATCTTCCCACGAGGAGCGATCATTTCCCTTTTTCAAAACAATTTTGGCCGATAATTCTACGAGTTCTAATCCCGGAAATTTGAAAATAGATAAATAAGATTCTCAGGGACGGTCCCAGGATTTCGGCTTGGGGGAGGGGGTACCTCTCCCCGGGCGACGACCTTTTTTTTTTTTTGCTTTTCACACCACTTTTTTTTCACGGCGGTTTACCCTAAACAAGATTTTTTTTAAAAATAAATTAGCGAAATTTTATGAAAAACTTGGCTGAGGCTAGGTCTGGGTGGGGGGGGGGGGGTACCAGCAGGGATGGACGAAATGGAACGCCGACATTTGCGCCGCGGACATTTGCGCCGCGGACATTTGCGCCGCAGACACTTGCGCCGCGACACTTGCGCCGCCCAGCCAAATCGACATTTGCGCCGCAGACACTTGCGCCGTGACTTTTGCGCCGCAGACACTTGCGCCGCCCAGCCAAATCGACATTTGCGCCGCAAAAAAAAAAAAATAATTTTTTTAATTTGCAACAATTTATTAATCCTATTGCTAACCAGTGCCTTATGGGCACTGAAAAAACTGCTTTTAACATATATTTTTTTAATTGAAATAGCTTCGCTATTTAACAGTCTCTAGAGGGCGCTCAGCGCCAAAAAACTTAAAAAACTAACTTCAAATCAATTCAACTTCCCCTTCCTTTTTCCCTCTTTCTTTTCCCCTTTCTGTTCCACTTTCTCTTCCGCTTTCACTTCCCCTTTCTTTTTGCTCTTCCCCTTTCTTTTCTCTTCCAATTCGAGTTACGATTTTCCATCAGAATATATGCCGCAGGAATCGAAACATTCCCGACCAACACATTAAAATTGGACGTTTATCTTTGTGATTAGCCATTTGCTAACTTTTATTAGGGTTTTATCAAATATTAGCGTTAATAAATTGTTGTAAATTAAAAAAATTATTTTTTTTTTGCGGCGCAAATGTCTATTTGGCTGGGCGGCGCAAGTGTCTGCGGCGCAAAAGTCGCGGCGCAAGTGTCAGCGGCGCAAAAGTCACGGCGCAAGTGTCTGCGGCGCAAATGTCGATTTGGCTGGGCGGCGCAAGTGTCGCGGCGCAAGTGTCTGCGGCGCAAATGTCCGCGGCGCAAATGTCGCGCTACCGACGAAATGATCACGAAGAAGCAGGCTTATCTGATGATGATGCAGGCTGGATGGAGTCGGAGATGACGACGAATTGTTCATTTATTAGCCCCTTTTACTGTTGAATTGATTTTAATTTTTTGGAAAATGTACCAAATAAATTATTAATTGTATTTATCCCCCCCCCCCGGCACATAAATGGAGACTGGGAGATTATTTTTCAACCTAGTTAGAAAGGGGTATATAATTGGAGACCGGCAGATTAATGGAGACTGGCATATAAAAAGAGCAAATACGGTATACATATTATCAATATAGCTGCCAATTTTATGTAAATACATATTTTTTCCTGGATTCTCCATGCTTTGAAGAGTAAGAAAAACACTTTTTTTTTGTTTTTTTCGGACATATTTTGCAATTTTTCGTACATTTTTTCATTTAATTAAATGTTTAGAAGATTTTAGAGAATTTATAGAAATTTCTTGTGAAAAATTAAAAAAAAAAAATTTTTTTGAAAATTTATTCCTAAAAAATCGGTATTTTTTTACAAAAATGAGATATCAAAAATTAAATTTAATTACATATTTCGCGATTTTATTTTTCTTACATAAAAAAAGAAGCCCTGCTGATGATGACAATGTCTTGATATTCTTATGAGTGGTTTTTGATGTCAAATCAAAATGCTGGTGAATTACGTCGAATTAGGGAATGCTAATTGGATAATTAGTTAATTAGCGCACATTTATTTCCATGGTCAAACCAGCGCATTTACAATCATGTGAATGAGTTTAAATATGAAGACATTCACAATGAGAAATGCACTAGTCCAAACAAAGGAGAAGCAGAAGCTAATTAAATTTTAACTTATTTTTTAGAATAAAAAACGGTTAATAAATAAAATAAATAGGGGAGCCAAATAGAATTTAATGCTAATTTGGATTTTGGTGAATGGCTTTGGCATCTATCATTTGTGCTTTTATATGCCATGATTTCTCTGCCCATTTTGTTTCTCTTCTCTCAGATTAATTGCCATTAATCTATCCATTTGATTTTCCTTAGGTTAATTTGAGTGGCTTAATGCCCTCCTCTGTCAGTGAATGGGAACGGACGGCATTTTCTTTACTCGCACAACGGCACTTTGGGAAAAGCAACCTAATCCTCAACCAAAAAATGAATGGGTTTGATTTATGCTTTTCTAAGGCCGAAAGTGATCATTTAAAAGTGAAACTTTAATTAAGCATATGTCTAAACAAAAAAACCGGAAAAATAATTGGCAATTCCTTAAAATAAGAATCAGCTAAAGCTTATAAAATCTTTTGAGAAATTATTTTTATGTTATAAAATTAGTAATTTCAGGCAAAATATCTGCTAATAAATCTCAAAATTCTTCTCAATTTTATTTACCTTTTTTCTTAATCACTTTTTCACATTTAATCGGAAATTTTAGTCAGATAGACAAAATGAAAACAATTTAAGTTTAACCATTTTATTTTCCATTAAGAAATTTCTTTAGTAAAAAAATCATAAAGATCCATCTAACAAATCCAATTAGGCAATCCAGAAATTACCAAAAATGCGAAATACGCGTCAAAATCCAAAAAAATAATAATGACCTCCCTAATTTGGCACCAAAAATGCCATATTTGTTTGTTTGCCATCCCTTCCCTTTTATTCGTTTTTCATGCTTTCAAAAAAGCTCGAGAATTTTCTCATTCAGGGATTTTCAGCAGTATTTGTTTCGGGATCATTTAATGGACAAATTGCACATTTTGACAACGGCATTAAGAGGAGGGAAGGATGGAGAAAAATAGCATTGGGGAAGGAGGAGAGACGGAAGAGAAAGAGAGGAAAAGGTAAAATTCGGAGCAAAAAGGAGGAGAGAATGAAGCTGAATGACCTTTGAGCACAGAAAGACCAATTTTGGGTGAGATTGTCTATGGTTGAACGGTATGTTTGAAGTGCCGCAATAAATTTAATTTCTAAACTATTCAGGATTTCGATTCACACACCACTCAGGAAATCGCTGGAGATGCATAAATCGCAGTTGCTCAGGCATATGCAAACATCACAAACAACGGCGAAACCGGTGCTACTGGAACCTTGAGTCAAAGAGAACATAACCATCTCCCAGCACCTCAGAAACAACAAGTTTGTTTAAATTTAGAATGATTAATTAATGTTTTGTATTAAAGGCAGAGTCAAAGCGGCAGAAAATAAAAGAAAGTGTCCTGGCCGAGCCATGTCTGAAGCCGACCCGAATTTTGTCAAAAGTGAGGCGATCAGCAACGGATGAAGCATTTGTGCCATGAGTTCCAACAATGCGTTGACTGAAATGATGCGGCGTGAGAAGAAAAAATTGTGGGAAACGTCGATGTCCACGGGAGCAGATTGTTCAATATTCGTTGAGACCGCTATCGACTTCGACAGCGCCTTCAGGCAAATTCTTTAATCAATTCATCCATTTTAATTTAATAAAAAAATTCAGTTCCAGCGTGGGAGGACGAAATCTTTCGGGCGCCCCACTTCCCAATTCCAATTTGGAACATGCACTCTCAGGCCACGTCTGCCCTCGCTCGTACAAACAATGGACTGGTGGCAACCCATTTGCATTTTATGGTTGTTTTTTAATTTACTACAGGCAAATTTAAAAAAAAATATGTTTGAAAGGTCTCTGTCACCACCCGGCACTCTCGGACTTTATCTGTGAAATTAATGAAAACACCGACTGACGGATGGACGCTGCCCGATCTGAGCTGCTCGCCATTTCATTCGCATGTGACAAAAGCGATACACTATACAGGACGCCGTCATTAAGCGAATTTTGGCGGACGAGAAATGCAACAACAATGGTGAAATCCATGGCCAGATGACGGCGATCGGTCTTCAAATTGAAGGACATTCAGGAAAATTGAAGGAGTTCGAGAATTTTAGGATTCGATTGTCATGTTCCGTTATAAATTTTATTGTATTTTTAATAAATTTATTCATTTTCACTACGTGAAGTTTGTCTAGGGATAGAATTCGGATCATTTGCGAACTCAAAAACTTGTTCGAATTTTGGTCGCCACCTTGTATAGAATTCTTAGTTTATTTTGGTATTTTATATCTATATTTGGGTCCAGGGTTAGGCAAGGGGAGATATGAAGGTCGTATTCGTATTCAGCGACCCCGAAAACTCTAAATTAGACTCCTTTTCCGGGTTTTTATGAGTTTTTCGGGTTTTGGACATTTCGTGTTTTTTACCCTTATGGACATTTCTGCGCTCATTCGGGGCTATAAAAGCCGGACCATTCGCCCATTTGGGTACTTCTTCTCACTGCTTGTACTCACTTCTATTTAATATTTATATTTAATCTTCCCTTTTCCATTTATTCACAGATTTATTTGTGACTAATAAAGGAATTGAAAAAAGGGAGTAAAAAATCGAAGAGAAAGCTTTTCTCGCATCAATAAACAAGGGAAAGGCCAAAGCCTCCTCCTTTGTCCAACAAATCAATTAACGTTCCACAGGGGAACGTTGAAAGGGATCGAAATCCCGTTCTCTTTTTTGTCCATTCCGCAACAATTGGTTTCCGCAAAAAATTCTTTCGGATTCTTTCCTTACAGACCGAGAGCTATCGATTGGTATATATTTCGACCATTTTGGGCAACTGGGCCATATGATCAATATTTTCCGTTTTTTCAAAAGACTCAGCCAAAATAAATTTTTAAATTTATTGCAATTTTGAATGAAAATCCGTCAGATCAAAAGAAAAAAAACTGGCAAAAAAAGTATTCAAAGAAAAAATAACTAATGAATCACAAATTTTGGTAATAATCTAATCTAGGGTTAAGCCCCGACCCCGAGCCCCCCGGCCCCCGACCCGACCCGAGACCTTTTTTGGACCAATCCCCCGACCCGACCCCCGACATGTCATCCCCCGAGGTCCCCGACCCCCGACTTTTTGCCCCCGACCCCCCGACACTATTTCGGGGGATTGGGGACTCCGAACGTTTTAAAAATTAAAAGTTAATTCATCCACGAAGGCGGGAAATATTGAAAATTTTTGAGATTTAGAACAAATTTTCTTAATAAAATTCATTAAAAATTACGAAAAATTTTGCGGCGGCGCCTATCGGCACCGCCGGCCCGCCAAAACCATGGTGCCGATCGGTAATTAATTTTAAAAATATGAACATCAAGGCCCTAAAATAAGATTTTAGGGTCTAAAATAATATCAATTAGCAACATTTTTCAAATCAGTAAATTTTTAAAATTTATTTGATCAAAATTCTATCAAATTTTAGGGCCGTGGTGCCGATAGGCGATGCCGGGAGAATTTTTTGAAAATTTGAGTTCATTTTGCCCACAGATTTTCACCAAAAATGACCAATTTTGCGCGATTTTGAGCCAAATTTTTAAGAACAAATAAGCTTTTGCGAACCGGCGGTGCCGATCAGGGGTGGGGCGCGCATGGAAAAATCCTGCGGTCGCGCATCACGGATATATAAAAATGGCCATTTTAATTTTTTTTTCTCAAAAATCAGCGAAATAAAACATTAATCTGAAAAAAATGAAAGTTTAGATGAAGCCTGAAAATAAGAAAATCTTAGAAATAAGGACAAATTTCAGTACATTCGGGACCAAAAGATCAAAAAATTTTTGTGGCAGACCTTAAAATTTCTTGAAAAATAGTGAGATTGTAAATATATTTAAGAAATCAGAACAATTTTCGTCGCTACCCAAAAATCATAACATTCTTATAAGAACAAATGGAAGCCCATGGTTTAAAGGCTAGCTTGGACTCACTCTTATTGGCGCTAACGAAATCAGATGATTAACGTGCAAAAAAGGAAGATTTACGAGCATTTAAAAATAACTATTGAGTTTTTCGTTAAAAAATTTCGTTGATCACTACCCGATCGGGGTCCCCGACCCCCGGCAATTGAGCTCCCCCCCCCCCCCCCCCGACCCGACCCCCGACATGTCGCCCCCCGAGGTCCCCAGCCCCCGACTTTTTGCCCCCCGAGGGCTCGGGGCTTAACCCTAATCTAATCCTGTTTGTCAGCGAAAAATTTAGGAAGCGAACAAAATAACTAAAAAATTCGTCAAAAATTCGAAAAATTCTTTTTTTGGGGGTGCGGAGCTATCTTTGGTTTTTCGACTTCGGGTTCTCGATGTTCTGGTTTTGAAAAATTTTGGATCCAATCCCTGCTTTAAGTGGCCAATTAGGTAATTCCGAAAAATCGTAAAAAAATAACAATTGGATTTTTCCATAAGTGAGTTTATACAACCACACTTATACATACTAACACATATATGTCTATTAATATAATGGAATATACAACGGAATACAACAGCATCGTTTCTTTCGTCTCTTTGCTTAAGTTCACTCGATGGCTCACGTGTCGACATCATTCCACGCGAATTTTTGAAGAAAAATTTCGAAGATGGACGAACACACCATGACAATGCTGAGCATCTTAAATTAAAAAGTTTAAATTTGGAAAATGAGAAAATCAAATGACAAAAGCGGCACAAAACAAACTCACCAAAGTGAGCATCGGCACATTTGTGTGATCCGCTTGGAAGTTGGCGCAAGTCCAAAAGTCCGTCCAATTGAGCAGCAATTTGAATGCGTACACAACACACAAACACCAGCAGAAGGCAGAATGCAAGGCACAGAAATATGCCGAGGACTGAAAAACAAAACAAATTAAGCGATGCAACAATTTTTGAGCATTTGAAGCGATTTTTTGATGACTATAAATTATGATTTTTGTGAAAAAATGAGTTTTCGATTATTTGCGACGCAGAAGCGAAAAAAACCGTCTTTTTATTTTCTTTTTTTATGGGACCAATAAAAGTAAAAATATTGCCCTTTTTTGACAGCTCACAAAAAAAAAATCAACTTGACAAAAGCAACAAAAACTAATTTCATTCTGATCAAAAAATCCATTGAGCTTTCATTTGAAAAACATTTTTTGGACGCGTTTTGTCGGGTCGGGGTCACTTCGGCGCGGACCATTTCGGCGCCGCAAATTTTGAAATGCTATAACTTTTTTATTTGTCAGTTAATTTTAGCCAATCTGGCATCATTTGAAAGCTCTATGTGTGCTCTATATTTATATGTCAAAATAAAAATAAATGATTCAAAAATAAAAAAGTTATGGCACGCGGCACCGAAAAAGCCAAGAAAAAGTCAATTTTTGAGGTTTTGGCCATACTTTTTTGTAAACTGACTAAATTTTTTGAACTTTTGCATGCTAATAGAGAATCTCAAGAGCTATCGAATAATAACAAAAACATTTAATTTGGTTGATAATGAAAAAAGTTGTTAGCAACGGCGCCGAAAAGGCCGGCGCCGAAGTGGGCGGTTCCCGTTTTGTTGGGTTAAATTTGCTGTGGCCACGCGTTGGACCGACAGACACTCACTTCATATTCTTCCACAGAGCGTAGCAAATCCATGAAGCCAAGGCCAAGCATGATAAGCGAGCACAATGCGATGTACAGTTGGTCGGAAAAATAGTTAAAAGTGAGTTTTTTGAGGGAATTTCTGTCCAGCAGGGGAACAAAGTCCAAAACCCAGTCAAAAGGCGTAATCTGAAAAACAAATGAGTTTTAATTCGTCGTTATTATTGGTTTTGCTGGTTCACCGTTATCGGAATACAATGGCGTCCAGCGGGTGGCAATTTCGTGCTCAATTCGTCCATGAATTGGTGGTGTTGCTGCTGTTCTTCGTCGATTGGTCGTCGTCCATTGGTGCTGCTGCTCATCGCCAGCAGTTTGTTTTGCCATTTGTGATTGTCAAACACAGTGCCGAAGTCGCCAGTTTTCGTGTCCTTTCCGATGAGCGTAAAGCTTTTGCAATGGCCCACAGAGATGTGATGGAGGATGACCTGAAAAGCACAACAACATCATTTTGATCATTTGAGAAATTTAAATGCAATTGACTTTTGGGTCAGCAAAAGTGCCACAGAATTGGTTCAGTGAAAGGAGTTGCCAAATGAATGCCAAAGTGAGCACAATTTGCATCAACTTGAAGTAGACGATCTTCCACATGATGCCGCCACGTGACGACGACTTCCGTCTGTTGTGATAGATGAAGGAGTAGCAAAACGATGATAGAAAACAATGATCAAAATACTGGACGGACGCAAAAATGAGAACATTTTATTCGATACGTTTCCTTTATATATTGACCAGCAGAGCATTGAGTCGGTGTGTCAACGAATGGAGGAAAAATTACCTAGGTAGTGGGAGGAAAGTGCTAGTCTTCGAGTGGCAAAGAAACTGAACCGACCGTTGTGGTCGAAATTGAAACGGTCATTCAAAATTGGCAATTTTTCATTTTAGGGCCCAATTTTGAATTTGGCCCCCCGAAACAAAAACCGAAAGTTTTTGAGAGAAAAACGCAACTTTTGCCTGTTAAATAAAATGATTTTTCCCGCATTTCAGCTGGGTGTGCAACGAAGTTTTGATGGACAGTCTCCCGTTTTTTGGTCGTCCTCAACTCGGCCTCAAATTGGCATTGGTTTCGCCACGTTTCAATGCATTGGTGGACAGACATTTCAATGGCGAAACTGAATTTCCAATTTGGAGACAAATCATAATTCACAAAGACCGTGAAATGCCAAAACTGTCTGTGGTTACCAATTCTGTGCCATTTCCATTGCCCGACTGTCCGCTGCCCAACAAAATTCGCTTTAAGAACCTTTGGATTGTGTAATTCTCCAAATCAATGCATTTTTAGCAATAAAAGCATCCCATTTTCAGTTACATGGACCATTTCGTCGTCGAATTTCTCCGTGCAAATCAACAAATTTGGGACAAAGGCATCAAATTGAATTTGAATGTGTGGTCACATGACAACAACATTGTCCAGTCGCTTTGGGATGTTTTTGCACGAGAAATTTGGCCAATTTTTGCGTCAAACATTCGCTGTCTGTCCTTTTCTGTTGCTCATTTGGACAATTTGCGTCGCTGCATTTCGCCCACAATTCTCACTGATCTCAACAACATTAGTGAAATCATTTCGGCCGGTCTTCTGTTCCCCGATGCAATTGCTGATGATGGGCCAAATGCAACTGCTGGCCAAGCGTTGTCCAAATGGTTGCACACTCCGAGAAAAGATGGGCAGCCGAGGCGATTGCGTTGCGGTGATTATTTTTCAGAAAGCACTGGATGGATCGACAATTTCACTGAGGTCGTTCCAGAGTCGATCGCTAAGATTTTTTGAAATATTTTAATTAAAACAAAAAAATTTTTAATTACCGAGGGAGGGGAAAACGATTTTTGGGCAAACCCGGGACCGGGACCTATTCGGGTTGAAAAACTGGGAAAACCGGGAAAAAACCGGGACTTCGGTACTCAGTTGTCCGTGTTCAGGTCCCGGTCAACTTTAATTTAAATGCCGAACTCTTGCTTTTCAATAGAGTTGTACGGGACCGGGACCAAAACACGGACAACTGAGTACCGAAGTCCCGATTTTGACCAGTTTTGACCGGAACCGGGAAATTCCCGGGTTTTTCCCAGCCAAAAAGTCCCGGTTTTTAAACCAAAAATTCCCGGTCCCGACCAACCCTATTTTTAAACATGGAATTTTGATTCGAATTTTCTCATTGTTTAGGAATTTCTCCGTGCCACCACTTGTGCCAGCAGTTACATTGTGTCACTTCTTATGCCCGTATCATCGCAAATTGTGCCATTCGAATTGGTCAATGAACAAACTCGAGAAAAACTGACGATGGAGAAAGGACGGGTTTCTTGGATTGGTCATCAATGGGTGATGAAACGATGCCAAATTGGACAAATGATTCAGTGGGAGGACGGAAATTTGGAGGACCATTTGAGCAATGTCATAATTAATTTTAATGGCGACAAAAAATGCATTGGGTGAGTATGTACAAACGGCAGCAAAATGTCGAAATTTTTTAAATTTGTTTTTTCGACTTTGTTCGAATTCGTGTTTCGTGTCAAAATGGTGTCGAAAATACCTTCTCGTCTAATTTTGAACCCCTGACCCGAATTCAAACAAAAATGTCGAAAATTAAATTTTCGAATTTCACATTTTAGTCTGTAAATAGATAGTTTAAATGATCTTTATTGAACCAATGTGACTTTCAATTTGTTTTCGTGTTTTTAAACAAAGTTTGAGCCTAAAATATGAAATTCGAGACCGGCGGCGCCTATCGGCACCGCCGTACCCTCATTTTACCATATTTTTGAGAAATGAAGACGAAAATGGCAAAAAAAATAACAATTTTTGTGATAAATTTTGTAAAATAACCCCATAATTCGGAATTTTAATAAACGAAAAGTACACCCCTAAGAACCGACTGAAAAAAGAAAAATACACCCCTAAGAAGCGAATTTTTGACTTCAGCCCTCCCCCGCCCCGAAATCAAGGGTCTGGCTACGCCCTTGGCTGCCCTTGGGGTAAATGTAAAAGATAATTCATTCACCAAATTCAAATTGCACTTAATTTTAGGCCATTGTCGCCACCAGCGGACGAAAAAGAAAAAGCGAGTCAAAGCAACGATGAAATGTTCTCGACGACTCCCGGGCCAAGTGGATCAGCGGCGGAATGAGTGATTATTTTGAAAATTTTGTCTAATTGTGCGGAAATTAATTAATTATATTTGAGAAATGATCGATCTCACCAATTGGAATTTGATTTGATGCTCCTCTCATTTATTCTCTCAGAAATGCTTTTGTTGATTTTCTTTCATTCGAATAAAACCCAAATTTGGTATTAATTGAACAGCTTAGGCCTCCTAAAGCATTCTTTTTTAAGTTTGCGGGTCAAAAACGTGCTGGCGCGTTTCTTAAACCCGCCAAAATGGGTTTGCGCGTTTCTTAAACCCGCCAAAATGGGTTTGCGCGTTTCTTAAATCCGCCAATGGGCTTGAATACAAAAATGGGTAACAGAAATAAATTCATAAATTGGCTTAAATTCAAATTAAATTAAAATTTCATGGTACCATTCAATAACTCTAAGTGTTCTCTATCAGAATATAATTTAAAAAAATTTTATAACTTAAATATGAAAAAAGTTATGTCATAAAATTTCAAAAAATCTTAATTCAGAATTTTTTGCCCAGAACATTTTTGAAACCCAATGAAATTTTCTGAAATTTTAGAGGTAAATAGAGAATTCTTAGGGCTATCGAATATATAAAATAATTTTGCGACAATTGCATTTTAAACACTTTTAAATTTTAAATGTTTGCAATTATAAATGCATGACACTTGCAAAAAATATAGCATGTTCAATGCTTTATAATTTTTTTTTATACTTAAGGAAAAATTTTTGAAAAATTATTAATATCACTTAATATTAATTTGAAGGAATTTGAGCAAAGCTATGAATTTATAATATTACCCATTTTTTGTTACCAAACCCATTGGCGGTATTTAAGAAACGCACCAGCACCGGTCAAAAATACTAATTGAGCCATTTAAGAAACTGAAGTTGGTCCATTGATTGGACGCCAAAAGTGAAAAAGAGGATGAACTTTTCGGGGTCATGGCAGTTCATATAATGGGCATTTTTTATAAAAGAAAAGCTTAGAATAAGCATAAGCTTTCGGATTTAGCTTAGGCTTGAGCTGAGGCTTAGCCCTTTTATTGTACGAACTGCTATTGTTGATCCGATTTTTTCATCACGTATTTGGTTTTTCCAATTTTTTTTATTTTTTTTTTAAATTTTCTTTACAATGAATTTTGGGTAAATAAAAGTGCTGATCACGGATTTGAGTTCTATCTTGCAAAATCAAGAAAACTTTTCAAGGAAAAAAGGGCAAATTTTTTTTTGTTGAAAAATTTGAACAATTTCTTACCATATATACCTAATTAAAATTTCCAAATTTTTCTTTTCTCTTTTGAAACTCCAAAATTCCAAAAATTGTGTCGTTTTGACGCAAAAATATGCTACAACTCGGGGCGCTATGCTTATATTTCAGCATAAAATGCTTTTTTTCTTCTCCTCCGCCTCATTCCATTCTCTCATTATTTTCCCTATATTTTCTGGTCATTTGGTTACTGTAAGTGTCTTCAGAAATTCTGTACGTCTATTATATTTACTTTTTTTCTAACGTTTCGCATTTCTTTTGATCAAATTGTTACCAGAATTGTGAATTTTCTCTTATTTTCTCGGCGTTATGAATTGCATAAAAATTGAAATTGAAAATTCATTTAATAAATTGATTTTTGTGCAAATGTTTCCAAAAACAGCAACCGTTGGGCTCAGTTGTGACATCATTTGGAAAACGGCAAAGTGTTCGAATGGCAAAGAAAATGAATCGAACTTTGAGGAAACTGTGAAATTTATTTGATTAAAAATTAAAGATGAGCGGGACCGGGAATTTTGACAAAAACCGCCGGGACCGGGAATTTTCGGATTGAAAAACCGGGAATTTTTAGCCGGGAAATCCGGGACTTCGGTACTCAGTTGTACGTGTTTTTTCAGTACCAGTCCCGGTCCCGCTCAGCTCTAGTTTCATTTTAAGACGTTTAAACAGGGCTCGGATTCGTACTTGGATGCCAAGTACATACTTGGATTTCGGCTTTTGTGCTTGGAAAATTTTAACTGTACTTTTTTCCAAGATTGTACTTGGAAATCAGGATTTTTGAGTATGAATGTAAAAAACGCACAAACAATCATTAATTTTTACTAAATTTAACTAGAAATGGAAAATTTTCATGTAAATCTGTTTAAAAAAGGTAAAAGTTCTAAGTTTTCTCCCGGCAGCGCCAATGGCACCGCCCACCCCTCCACCCTCCAAAAAAAACTCACATTTTTCTTAACAAAATGGTCTAAAATTGCAAAAATTTTGTCATTTTTTGGTGAAAATCTATTACAAATAACAATCAATCCCAAAAAGTTTTTTTGAAAAACCGCCGCAAAAAAATGGTTTTAAAAAGCAAAAAATCTCGATTCTATTGATTTGCAAGTTGTTGAGGGTAATTTTGAAAAATGCGTAAATTGCTTAGGGGAAATAATAAATATTTGTTTATTTTTATTTTTTTGTTTAAATTTTTTTATGTGTATTTGGATTTCACAAATTTTCCCCGTTATGTACTTGGAAATTGACCTGGTACGACCCGAGCCCTGGTTTAAATGATCATTTAATGAACCAATAATAAATTTCACGATAAGAGTCGGGAACATTGGTCCCATAAAAAAGACAAAAATGCTCATTTTAAGCGATTCTGAGCAGTACTCAGTCAGTGGTTTACGAGGTCGCTGATCACGATTCTAATATTTGTTTCACAAATTTCGAACTCCGAACCCGAATTCAGACAAGTACTGCCAATGGTCCCCACTTTTTGGGACAAAAGTTTTGTTCTAAGAATTTTCAAAATTTCTAAGAAATTTTCAAATGTGCCAATTTTCTTAGGCTTATATTTTAAAAAGTTTTATCGAACTTAACCTTTTCTATAATTAATAAAATCGCACCAAATTTTATCGGCATTCTCCCCGTGCCAGGTGATTTCGACAGTGGTTGATTTCGACAGTGAGTGATTTCGACAGTGTGATTTCGACAATGATTGATTTCGACAGTGAGTGATTTCGACAGTAAACTATTTCGCTTTTTTTCACTGTCTGCGTGTGATTTCGACAGCGAGTGAATTCGACAATAAGTGATTTCGACAGTATTAGAAAAATTGTGAATTCGACAGTGAGTGATTTCGACAGTACCGATAATTTTTAAAAAACACGAGTATATGAAAAATTGGAGCAGAAAACGAAGTGATACAGTGGTTGAAAAAAGTTTTGACTCAAGAATCTTGAGTCAAGATGATAAAATTTGTAAAAAATTTAAATTTCGACTGAAATTTTGCTGATTATTTAAAGTCTTGACTCAAACATGAAAAACCAACTTTCTAGGAGGTTGGGAAAATTTCCAAGGAAAATTTCGATAATCTTATTTTAAAGAGCACAAGATTTACTACCGAATTTTCTCAAATGGTAAGGCTGCGACTTTTACATAAAAAATTATACCTGGTTGAAATGGTAAAAATTATAAAGGAATGATGACAAGTAGAGCAAAATCACGAACATAAAGCCCCGTCGAAGATTTTGGAAACCGTGATCCTTGGATTTATCTTTGAGCGTGCTCATATTATTTTATTTTAGGCTCCAATTTTTCATATACTCGTGTTTTTTAAAAATTATCGGTACTGTCGAAATCACTCACTGTCGAATTCACAATTTTTCTAATACTGTCGAAATCACTTATTGTCGAATTCACTCGCTGTCGAAATCACATGCAGACAGTGAAAAAAAGCGAAATAGTTTACTGTCGAAATCACTCACTCTCGAAATCAATCATTGTCGAAATCACACTGTCGAAATCACTCACTGTCGAATTCAACCACTGTCGAAATCACATAGCACCATTCTCCCGGTACAGGAGTAACTTAACCTGAAAATATTTCAACGCTTATTGGTTTTAGAAATTTTTTTCAAAATTCTGAGTTTTAATTAAAATAATGGAAAAATCAGAATATTTTTAATACCAATAAGCATTTATATATTTTCAAGATATGGGATGACAAAGTTAAAAATAGATCCATGCAAAATCTGGCGCGCTTCTGATCACTATTCGAAAATTTTCTGAGATTAAAATTTTTAAAAAATGAAAAAATTGGAAAAGTATAGAAAATTGGAAAATCCGAAAATTTTCAAGGAAATCTTATGGGATAGAAAATTATTGCAAAATACATTTTATTCTCAGATGCTAACCTCCAAAATCTGGGGCCTTCTGTTCACTGCTCAATTATGAGTGAATAAAATAACCTCCAATAATAGGCAGTTAAAAATTCTTAAATTTGAAAAATTTCTGAGATTAAAATTAAAAAAAAAGAAAAAATTGGAAATGGTGCTATTTCTTAATCCCTCAAGGGTTCGGAAACCAAAATATGTTTTAGAACTTGGCTCAAATTCAATTACCGTAAGTACCAGGGATGTTGCAAAGAAAAAAATAAAAAGCGAAAGCGAAAAAGCGAAAGCGAAATGCCCAAAAAAGCGAAAATGCGAAAAGGCGAAAAGCGAAAAGGCGAAATTTTTTTTCCAAAAATTATCAATCTCGGAAATTTTTTGTGGATCAAAAAGAGGTGAATACTATTTTTCTAATTTTTTCACCCAAACTTACCTGAAAAATACTTTTTAGTGGTATTTTAGGGTGTTGATAAAGAAACTCTAATCAGATTTGTTTTCGGCTAGAGACCGGACGGGATCGGGATCCCGCGGGATTTCTTCGGGATCTTGCGGGATTAAATTCGGGATCCCGAGCTCGGGATCCGTCCCGAACGATTTTTTAAATTCATCGGGATTGATCGGGATCGGGATTTCATCGGGATCCCGAATCGGAATCCCTCCCGATCATTTTACCAATCCCGCGGGATCCCGCGGGATTGAAGTCACGATGATTTTTGGAAAAATCTCATTTTTTTAAATTAAGACCTTGAATTTTAATTAAAAATTTGCTTATTTTTCTTGAAAAATCCCTTAAAATCCCAAAAAATTTTGATGAATCTCAAAATACTTGTGAAAATTTTCAAAATTTGACGCAAAGGTTGGCCATTTTGTGACTTTTATTCCTTTAAAAAAAGAATTATCAAAAATTCTTTTTTTTTTAATTCCTTAAATAATATTTTAAATCATATTAAGTAGTTTCATGCACAACAATTTCTAAGTTTTGTCTAATAAATTAGATTAGAAATTGTTGTCTAAGTATTTTTCGTTCGGTGCATAACGGCACCGCCGGCCTCCACCTTGTTCCCCTAAAGTTTTTGAAAAATTCTCAGCAAACAATTCTTTAAAATCTGATTTTTTGATTCCGATGCATAACGATTTGCTAATTATCCTCAAATTGACTGATCATAGGAGGCGACAAAAATTGATATTAATTAAATTGTAAAAAACTATTTAAAGTTATGTTGTTAAATGTTCTAATTTTTGGTCCTAAAATCTGATTTTTAGGCATGATACTCGAATTTTGAAAATTTTCTAAAAACCTGCTATAATTCCCATCCCTATTTTTCTTCAATCGAATTGATAAATTAGAAATATTAGATAAGCATTTGAACAAAATTTGGCACAAAACGTAAAAAAAAATTGGATTTAAGCAAATCCCGATAATCCCGCGGGATCCCGAAAAAAAATCTTCGGGATTGATCGGGATCGGGATTCGATCGGGATCCCGATTCGGGATCCGTCCCGATCGTTTTTCTAAAATGTTCGGGATTGATCGGGATCGGGATTCAGTCGGGATCCCGACTCGGGATCCCTCCGACCCCAGTTGTCCGGTCTCTATTTTCGGCATCGTTAAAGCGCCAGAATCCCTGTGTATATTCTCTATCACTCTCTGGAGGGGGGCACTTAATTGGAGGGGGGCATTCTACCAGAAGAGGGCATTCAAATAGCGTACTTACGGTAAATTAATATTTTATGGTACAGTATAATTCAATGAGTTTAATTATTCTCTATCAGAAGAATATGTTTTTCCAAAATTTTTCCTTTTGGTGATCCAAAAACATTCAAAAAATTCTAGCTATAGACGTATAATTTTATTAAAAATTATATTTTACTTTAACTAAACGCAATTTTGATTGAGTTTTTTCATAATATTTTTAAAAATATTTTTTTTTTGGCCAACAACCAAGACCAGCAGCAGATGTAGAGTACATAGGATTGGAATTGTTTTATGTAAGCAAAGTGAGCTCAAATCAGGGATGCGATCGAAAAATTTTCAAAATAAGAACATCAAGACCAAAAAATAAGATTTTTGGGTCCAAAATAAGGACATTTTGCAAAATTGCTTTAAATCGCTTATATAACATTTTATTCAATTAATATAGAATCAACTTTCGTATTTTTCGCCTCCCACGATAATTTTTAACAATTTTGGGGAGGAAATACGCAAATCGTACATTTAATACAATCGGGCTCAAAAAAAAATATCAGATTTTACGATTTCTTTTTGCGGCGCATTTTTCAAAGACTTTTTTGGGAACAAGCGGGGAGGAAGGCCGGCGGTGCCGAAAGGCGCCGCCGGGAAAATTTTTGAAAATTTGAGTATAATTTGTTAGCAGATTTTGTCCAAAAATTGTCCAAATTTTGTGATTCTTAGCCAATTTTTAAGAAAACAAAGTATTTTTGGGGTCCGGCGGTGCCGTTAGGCACCGCCGTGGAAAATTTTGAAAATCATAAGTGACATTACGCCATAAAATTACAAATTTTCTGAAGAATTTTAAGAAATAAGAACAAAATAAGAACTAGGGATGATATTTATAGGCACTAAAAACCGTCAAAATAGGTAGGCCTTAGGCTCTAAAAAACCCCCAAAATAGGCCCTAAAAATGGAAAATAGGCACTAAAAAACCTCGTTTTTAGGGGTGTAAAATGACAAAATGTATTCAAAAAAGTAAAAAAATTAGGCCAAATCAGTACTGAGATATATAATTTTTAAAGCACAAATTCTTGTCAAGAAAATAAATAAATAAATTTTTGATATGAATTTTTGAAAAGTTTTTCATTTCTTATGGGTGTATTTTTGAAAAATTTCGGGTCGATTCTTAAGGGTGTATTTTTTTTTTTTAATTTTAGTCGATTCTTAGGGGTGCATTTTTCGTTTTTATTGCATTTTTGTTAATAATTTTGGGCAAAATGCCAAAATAGGCAAAAATAGGCTCTTTCAAAATTTTTTAGGCTTTTTAGGCGCTAAAAATAAAAGCCTAGAAAATAGGCACTAATAACTCGAAAAGTAGCTTAACAACAGCCCAAAAAAACATGTTTTTTGTGCGTTTCAGGCAACGTGGAGCTCAGGAAAAAAATAGGCTTTTGCCTAAAAATATCATCCCTAATAAGAACAATAGCCCGAAATAAGGACAAATCTTACAAATAAGGACATTTTTATTTTGTAAGATTTGGACCCTCCAAATAAGGACAAATCTTATAAATAAGGACAGATCGAAACCCTGGCTCAAATTCGAAACATTGTGTCGGTGTATGACCGAAATGTATGCCGACCCACGCACTATTTCTTCTGTTTATTTCTCTTTTTCCTCACACAGAGACTTGTGTGCAGAGAGATGGAAAAAAGAGAAATAGTATATAACATTGATAGGTAGTAGTCAAAGAAAAAGAGTAAATGATGGCAGACATGTATAACACATTTATTTATTTGTTATTTATTTTTCTTTGACTTGTCCAAAATGATATGCACATTTTTAAAAATTCGAGTTTTCGACTTTTTGTTCGAGTTTGGGTTCGGGGTTTGGAATAGGCCAAAATAATTGTTATATTCGTGATCAGCAACCTTGAAACCCCCGAGTATTTCATTTCAGGATTTTTTAAAAAGAAAAATTTTTTTTTGAAAATTCTCGACTAAAAAAGCAGACTCAAAATAGAGGAGTACCGTCAAAAGAAGACCAAATCCATGCTCAGCACCTCAAATAAGCCTAAAAATGTATTTTTTGAATTTTTGTTCTTTTTTTGTGGGACCAAAAGAACCGAGCCTTCACAATTGCCCAAATCTGAATCTGACATTCATTTTTGGGTGCAACTGTTGTGTGAAAAATTTTCGATTTTCTTTGCTTGTACCCCCTCGAAGGCCTACCTCACCCGTCGCTAAAATTTTACGAAAATCCACAAAATTATGGCCAAAGATCTCAATTTTTATCAAACATTGGACGGTTAACTTTAGTTTTTGATTGTGTCACCTGAACTGTCTGTACAATGCTCATTTAAAACTTAAAATTTGATAAAAATTTTCCATTTAGCAAAATTAGTTTTAATGGCACCGCCCGACAGAAAAAAGAAAAAAATTTCCGTTTCCGACAATCGCCGACTCATTTCTTCTACCGCAATTGGTGAAAATGAACAGCAGCAACCGATGGGTTCACTGGTGACATCATTTGGGAAACGACAAAGTCTTTTTCGAGTGGCAAAGAAAATGAACAATCGAATTTTGAAGAAAATGTGAGAATTTTGGGGGTTAAATTACACAAATTTAATTTTAAGAAAAATCAAAAATTTTTCCCGCATTTCAGTTGGATTTGTACGGATGTTTTTATTAGGCGTGTCCGTGGGATCGTTGGGCCTACCCCTGACCGGCAGTCAGGGGCTAGGCGCGATCCCGCCTATTGAATTCGAGTTGGCCTTTTAACAGCCCTTTTATTAAAGCACAAAAGAAAATGTGAAGCAAAAGAAATCGGAGTAAATCGGAGAAAGCAAAAGTTGATCGAAAAATCTCAAAGTGATCGCTTTCCCGGGGTTGGTCCGGTGGCTCCCTCATAAACAATTTTCGGGCGGGGCAAGAGTAGAAGAGAAAAGGAAACAGTTGGCGTAATTAGAGGAAAGGGAAAAATGTGATGGGCAAATCGAATTGATTAGGCACAGAAATGGAAGAGCCAAAGGAATTTGGCATAACACTCCCCCGGCAGGTACAAGCTGCGCCCTCGCAGCACAATTGTACGAGGCGAGGGACAAACGAAAAGAGAGACATTTAGAGAAGAGAGAAAAAGATGGAATTGAGAGAAAGGAAGAAAAGAAGAGATTATTTGAGAAGAGAATTTGAATGCAGCGGGGGGGGGAGGGGGTGTTTTTTGCCGATGTTGTTGGGTCATCGAAGGACTACGCAGGTGGATGAAGAAAAGGGGGAGGGGGGGGGGGGGGGGTCAGCGAATGTTCAGCAGCATCCCCTCCATCGATTCTCTCACCATTCTTTGTTCGTTCTTCCGTCTTCATTTTCTTCAAATTGCGTTCCTCCCAAATTTTTGCTGTTCGTCATTTTTTCTGCTCTTCTGCGCTTTTCCTTCGCTTTTCCTCCGCTTTTCCTCTGCTTTTCCTCTTCCTTTTCGGCGTTTGTTCAACAATGGTTTGTTGCTTCCGCTGGTTGTTGTTGATGATGGTCGTTCATTTTCCTCTTTCAGTTGTTGTTGCCGTCGTCATGTGTCTCGAAGCTGGCGTTTGCATTGACATTGGCATTGGCACTCGACATTTTGGTGTGCGGTTGTGCGGAAGTTCTGGTTGCTGATGATGGTGTTGTAGGTGGGTTGAGAAATGGGGATGACGAGAAAATTTGAGAATGAGTTTCGAGAATGAATGGAAGAGAGAGAGAAATATGGAGATGAAGAGAGAGAGAGAGATGGGGGGGGGCAGTGAGAGATTAAGTGCGAGAGGGGCGAACAAAGGCAAGCGATTAATTGATGAGTGATTAGACGGTCAATTACAAAGGGAAAATATTTAAATATTTTGAAAATATTCGGGATTTAGCTTAAGGCAATTTTGTATTTTTGTATTTATTTTGTATTTTGTAAATTTTTTTTTTTTTTTTGATTAAAATATTTTGTGTATTTTTTTTTTTTTTTTTTTTTGAAGATTGCCTTATGCATTTTACATAAAAGAATGAGAGGGGCCCGGTCCTCCCCACTGCGCCTCTTTGTCCTCCCTCATTTCTTCCTCTTTCTCTCGCGCTTCTCCGTGTGGGAACAGTTCGTCGGCGAGCTCTGAAAGCGCGTCCGCGGCCTCGAGCAGTGACTTGCGGGTTTTGTAGATTGCTTCCTCCGCGCGTTGCAGTGGCATCCCTTTCCGGAACGGCGCGTAGGTCTTCCTCACGGGGCTCCTCTCCGCGCTGCGTGTCGTGAACTGTGGCACTGGTGCGGGAGTCGGTCTTCTTTTGAGTATGTCGCGATTTAATCCCTCGGGAGGGATACAGGGACGGTCATTCACTGTCCCGACGGCAGATTTGAGCACGCTTGTGAGCATGCGCTTCCCGCTCATTCCCAAGTTCCTTTCTCTGCCCCTCGGTTTCGCTGCTGCCAGTTCGCTTTGGCATTCAAAGCGCGCCACGGTACTGGAATAGAAGGGCATGCGCTCTCTTGGGGGCTCCGGGGGATTCTCAAAGCGCTTCCGCTCCTTTTCCAATTCCTTCGCCTCCTCTTCTCCCATTTGGTCTCTGGTTTTCCCCACCAATTTTGCCGCCAATTCTTCAATTTTGTTTTGAATCTGCCTTTGCTTGGCTTCCTCTTCGACTTTTTTTACAATATCTGTGATTTCTCGGCGCGCTTTTTCCTCGGCATCCTTCTGGCTTCGCTCTTCCTTTTCTGCTTCTGTTAAGCGCCTTTTCTTTATCCCCCTGGCGATTATTGTGTCCTTCTCTTCCGCTTCCGTCTTCTTTTTGGCTTTCTCTTCCCTTCCTTCTGCGCCTTTGCTTCTTCGGCTCCTTTTGCGTCTTTTCTTTCGCTTCTTTCTGTGCTTTTTCTTTCGCTTCTTCCGCTTCCTTCTGTGCTTTTGCTTCTTCCGCTTCCTTTTGCGTCTTTTCTTTCGCTTCTTTCTGTGCTTTTTCTTCGCTTCTTCCGCTTCCTTCTGTGCTTTTGCTTCTTCCGCTTCCTTTTGCGTCTTTCTTTCGCTTCTTCGGCTTCCTTCTGCGCTTCTTTTCCGCTTCCTTCCGCGCTTCCTCTTCCAATTCCTTCCTTGCTTCCGCTTCTGCTTCCTTCCTGATCTCATTTTCAGATTCCTTCCGCGCCTTCTCTTCCGCTGTGACTGCCGGACGTCGGAGGGCACGTTTCCAATCTTCTTTTTGTTTCTTCGCTTCTTCTTTCGCTTTCTTTTCCGCTTCCGCTCTTCTTGCCTCCGATTTGGCATGCCTTTCCTTACTTTCCTTTTGCTTTCTTTCTTTTTTTGTCTTCTCTGATTGCTTCCTCAACGCCTGGATTTGCTTTTCATCTTCCTCTTCATTTTCAATTTGTGCCTTGGCCTGCTGCATTAACTGAATTTGTCGTTCAATTTCCGCCAGTCGGTGTTGCTTTTTGAAGTTGGCCACTTGGTCGGGTCGAATTATTTCGACTTGTTCGGCCGGGAATGAAGTAAGTATGGGTGCATATGGTCGCGGTTCCGATCCCTCGCTTGAACGATTGTGTTGTTGTTGTTGTTGTTGTTCGGCTTCCTCCTCTGAATCCGACGAAGAAATGGTAATGGCGGGTGGTGTTGGTGATGAGTTTCGGCGAGTAGAACAATTTGAAAACGAATAAGTTTTGTCAAATCGTGACATTTTTGGCTGTAAGCAATCCAATGAATTATGGTGGAGTGAGTCAATGTGAAATGAATGTTTTTGAAAATTTGTGAATTTGTTGGTCATGTCCCAGGGGTCGAAATGGATTGTTGTCTGCTCCAAGGGAGGGTCGCGCAGGGTAATCCAAACTTCGGGAGTTATAGATTGGACAAAAACTTGGTGTAGTTGATCAGTAAATTGTTCAAAATAAAATGCTTTTCCGTTTTCCATCATCAAATTTCCCGAATTTTCCAGAAATTCCCGAACTCCTTTTCCCAAAAACATTTCATCCCGTCCATTGGAAATTCGGAGTTTGAAATTTTCATCGAATATCCACATTATCACGTATTTTCCGTCATCTTCAAATATTTCCCATGCGTTTTTGATTAAATTTCCAGAAATGGTGGAGGGTCCTGGGAAATCAGAAGCATTGAGATAGGCGGTAAATTTTTCTCCATCCAATTTGATCTCGATTTGGTGTGGCTGTATTTCCATTTCTTGTCCATCAGTTCCCAATTGTTCCGGTGTATTCCATTCACTTATAGAAGCCACAATTATTTCACCATCAAGCATTTCTTCATCTGATTCTTCCAATTTTGTATCTCCCAGCTTTTTATTCCCATTTTTATGTTTTGGTTTCTCATTTTCTGATGTTTCTGTGTCCTGTCTCGCTTCTTCATTTGTGAAATACGGCTTGCATTGGTCCATGTGCACAGTGAATGGCTGTCCATCGGGGTCGAGTTCCCGAATTTGCAAATTTGGCTTCTCGATTTTGATGACGCGAAATGGTCCTTCATAATTTGGTTCCAATTTTGTCTTTTTGTCATTTCTGCGTCTCAAAACAAGCATTCCTTCGGTCCAGCGTACTTCTTTCGTGCCTTTTTGTTGATGGATCATCCGATTAGCACATTTCTTCAGACATTCTCTGATCTGAGATTTTGCTTCTTCCATCCTTTTGGTCAACTCTTGGACATATATGGCCATGTCATTGTACTCTTCTCCGTCTTTTTCGAGTAGCATCTCACTGGGAAGCCGTGGGTCAAATCCATGAAGCACAAAAAATGGTGAATGATTTATTTGGGCATTGATTGAAGAGTTGTATGCGAAACAAAGCATAGGAAGTGCCGCAGCCCAATCTTTTCCGCCAGTCGTGGTGACTAACATGTCCGCCAATGTGCGATTGAATCTTTCGACTTGGCCATTCGCTGATTGGTGGTATGGCACCGTTGTTTGGTGTTTGAATCCCCAAGTTTTAGCAAGTGACTCAAATGTCGAACTGAGGAATTGTGTTCCGCAGTCCGTCACAACGATTTTTGGAATCCCAAATTGACATAGAAATTTGTCAACGAATGCTGTTGTCACCGTCGTCGCGCTTTGTTCTCTCAGTGGTATTGCCATCATGTATTTAGAAAACGAATCGATTATCATCAAGATGTATTGAAATCCGCCTTTTGCCGTCTTCAATGGTCCCATCAAATCCAAGTGAAGTCTTTCACATGGCTGTGATGCTGGTTCAATTGGACAAATGGGCTCAGAGCTCATTTGGTTTCCAATTATTTTCCGTTTTTGGCACGCATCGCAGGTCCTCACGAATTTTTGAATGTCTTTTTCCATTCCTTCCCAGTACAGATTTCGTCTGATTTTGTCTTTTGTTCGTTTCTCTCCCAAGTGGCCACCTTGAAAGGGTCAGAGTGATATTCCTTCATCACTCTTTGCCTCAGACTGATTGGCACATAAATTTTCCATTCGCCTCGGTCCATTGCACACAAAAGATCTTCGGTAAGTTTCCATTTCCCAGTGAATTCATTTGGTTCCTCTGAATTTTGATCCTTTTTCAAAGTCTCCCGTCTCTTTTGTGTGTCCGTCTCTTGTTTTTGAGCCTCGCGCATTTCACTTTGTGAAATTTTTGGTTCAATTTTCAGCCAATTAATTTGTGTGTCGTTGTCGTCCAAGTATCGTGAAAGATGGTCACAAAATTGGTTCCGCTTTCCAGGGCGATGAATGATTTCAACATCGAATGCCATGATAGCCAATTGGTATCGACTGAGTCGTCCTTCCAAGTCTTTCCGCCGGAATAATGATGTCAAAGCCGAATTGTCCGTGATTACTGTTGATTTTCCAGCTCCTTCCAAATATGGTCGAAAATTTTTGAGGGAAGCACAAATTGCTAAGGCTTCTAATTCGACCACCGAATAGCGCTTTTCATGTTTTGTTAGCACTCGGCTGAAATAACAAATCGGATGGACTTCGCCTTCACGGTTTTCTTGTAGAAGACATCCGGCAATTGCTTTTATGCTGGCATCTGTTTCCACAACGAATGGTTGTCCGAATTTTGGTGGAGCTAAAACTGGAGCAGTCATCAGCTTCGTCTTCAATTCCTCCAAGGCTTTTTCATGTGGTGGTCCCCATTCTGTCGTGCTTTCATTTTTTGTCAACTCGTAGATGGGTTGAAGTATTTCGGCAAATCCGTAGACAAATTTTCGAAAATATGACAGCATTCCAATCAAGGATCGGAGTTCAGTAATATTCTTCGGCTTCCTCAGTTTGTGAATTGGCTCCAAATCCTTTGGATCGATTCGAACGCCATTGGCCGAAATTAAATGTCCCAAGTAACGAATCTCTCCCAACGCAAATCTGCATTTCTCCGGTTTCAGTCTGAATCCAACTTCAGTCATAGTTCTTAGGAAGGTGTTTATGTCCCTTAGGTGTTCATCTTCAGTCATTGAGCCGATTATGCAATCGTCCAAATACACGAGAAATGTCGCTGAGCACATTTGTCGGACTTCTTCCATGGCTCGCTGGAATGTCGTTGGTGCTCCGGCCAATCCGAAGGGACAACGAAGCCATTCGAACAGTCCCATGTGGCAGATGAATGCGCTCCTTTCTTCATGTCCTTTCGCCAGTTTAATGTGAAAAAATCCGCTTGAACAGTCGGCCACTGAGAAATATTTTTTTCCAGAGACTTCGTCAAGGATCGATTGAATCCTCGGCAAATAATATGTCGATCGTTTCGTCAATTGGTTGAGCTTCCGGTAGTCAACACAAAATCGGTAAGAGGCATCAGGTTTTCGAACAAGCACAATTGGAGATGACCATGCCGACGTGGATGGTCGAATGACATTTTGACGCAGTAATTCTTTAACCTGGCGTTCTATCTCGGGTTGGAGTGCCACAGGATAACGATAAGGCCTTTGTTGAACCGGCCGTGCGCCATCGATCAGGTCGATGCGGTGAATCGTTTGTCCTTTGAAGAGTCCGACTTCTCCGGGTTTCACAAAGGCGCTCTCATTCTGTCGAATGATGTTTTTTAATTCTTCAATTCCGTCTCGGCTGAGAATGGTATCAGTTAATGGAATTCTTTCCAGTATTGGTACGACTGCTTCTTCTTTCTTTGGAAATTCCAAAGTTTGGTCCGTCCAATCCGCTTCTGGTGAAATTTTGTCACTTTCTAATTTGAATTTCATCCATTCCTCGTCAGTCATTATCATTTCGGGTTTTCCTTCTCGTCTTTCTTCAGTGCATTAATTTCAGTGTCATCAGCTATTGGTTCCAGCCACGCAAGTCGCGATCCCTCATACACTTTTATTACACTGTTTCCGAAATTAAGCAATCGAAGTGGCACAATTCGCGTAGAGCCCGGACTTGTTAGACATTTCCCAACTCGCATCGGGAAATAATCGTGATCTCGCTCAACGGTAATGAAGACTTCGTCTGGTCCCAAACTTCGGTTAATCTTTCCCCAAACGAGCGAATCAGACAGCGGCGGCAATGTTTGGGTCTCAATAAGTTGTACTTCAATCGGTTGTTTCTCGATGCTGACAGCGGCGATCATTGGTAGTTGCATGTTTCCAACACGCACGAGTCCTCTTTTGAAGTTCAGTCCGATTTCTTCTTCGCCTCGTTCACTGACGAAATCCATCAAATCCGTTCCAATTATTGCTGTACACGGACAGCTATCGTCCTCACTGACGAGAATTGGAAATTTTCCTTCGAAATCTCCCAATTTTATGTTGGCAATTGCCGAGCCAATAAAACGAATGGGAGTTGAGTTCGCTGCTCTTGCTTGTGGATAGTCCCCTTTTCGGACCATCATAAAGCATCTTTGTGCCGTTGAGTGGCCAATGTACGTGATGTCGGCTCCTGTGTCGAATAAGGCCTTGGTTTTCACTCCATTCATGAAAAAATTGACATAACATCTCTTCTTTTTCCGTTTTGTTTGTTCGATTTGGCAAATATTGGGAAGATAATTGAGCACGTACGCCTTTTGGTCGAGTAAAGGTTCCTCCGGTGGTGCTGATGGCTTGGTTCGGTCCTGGAGTTCGACTTCCATCACGATCGGGTATCGAACTTGTTCTGCCAATCTTCTTCCAGAATTGAAACAATTCGTTAGTGTGTTGACCAAAGATTGTAGCAAATGAATTGGCGCCAAGAGCAGAGTGGAATAAATTTTGATTTTCCACAAAAGAACTGTGCATCCAACCAAAAGTAAAATGATGGCAATTGTAATCAAAATCCATTTGATGTATTTGATGATTCCAATTGGGTCTTCCATCCATGCCTTTCCCTTTTCAATCGTTTCTTCTGCCTTTTTTCTGAAACTTTCGCCCTCTTTTTGCATCTTTTCCACCAGTATTTCGCCGATGGAAAATATGTCTGTGACTGTGCTTCCGTGAATTTCGGTCTGATTGATGTCGACTGTCCCAATGTCAGGGAAGTTCAATTCAGGCCGAGTGATCCTTCTCGTCAATTCCTTGAGATTCTGTTCCAGGCGTGCCTGTTCAGATTCAAAAATTGATCCGCGTGTGAAGAAAATTAATGGATTTTGAAAATTGGTCTGTTGTTTTGAAATAAATCGATGTTTCGAATTGGCTTGTTGGAGTTCAGTGTCATTGTTGTTGAAGTCAGTTGCCCAAGGGTTGTTACCCTGCTCATCGCAGTGAGTTTGAGTCCCATTATAGCTCAAGTCGCGCGTCCCTGGCTTGACAAAAAGAGTACGCCTTGCCACCACCACGGGTAGCTCGCGGAAGCATTTTCCGCCAATCTTTTGGTCCCATAGCACATCCTCAGCCTTCAGTTGCCTACAAAGTGCAATTGACCATTTTTGGTCAAGTTGTGATGATCTGGTCCAAAATGCCGTTATGTCATCCCTTTTGTAGAGAGAACGGGCTGCGTCTTCTGGCATCTGACGAGCTAATGCCTTTGCGATGGAAAGCGCATTATTTCGTTCGTGACAGTCGCTCATCCATTTTTCTCGCGCATTTTGAATGTTTGTCCGATGTGTCTTCCATCCCAAATAATTAAGACGAGAATTTTCGTGGTCAAGATTCTCTTCCTTCCAAAGTTTTTCTGATTCATCATCATCCGGAATTTCCCGTTTCGTGACGACTGTGGTTGGGCTTTCCTCGTTTGGTTCATCGGGGAGAATAAATGGAGTTGGTGTTACTTTTACCGGCGGAGAAAGCAAAGTGCCTTCCTCATTTGCTTGTTCGGCCAATCCTTTAAGCTCATCAAGGATGGATTGATATGATGCGGTAACTGTGGTGTCATCAGCATTCGATGTGGTATTAGGATAAATCGTAGTTGATGGAGAGGTGGTTGAAATAAATTTGGTAGTCATTTGAATAGGTGTTGTAGGAGTTGTTGATATTGGGCGAGTTATCGGTGGAATATTAGTGGTAGAATTGGGCGAATTGTCGGTGGAAATTGAGTAGTAGCGATTGGGCGAGTTGTCGGTGGAATATTAGTGGTAGAAATTGGGCGGATTGTCGGTGGAATATGAGTAGTAGCGATTGGTCGAGTTGTCGGTGGAATATGAGTAGTAGCGATTGGGCGAGTTGTCGGTGGAATATGAGTAGTAGCGATTGGTCGAGTTGTTGGCGGAATATGAGTAGTA
The DNA here is from genome assembly GCA_023374025.1 of Heterodera schachtii. NCBI lineage: Eukaryota > Metazoa > Nematoda > Chromadorea > Rhabditida > Heteroderidae > Heterodera > Heterodera schachtii. Next base: position 42,289 of record SIJG01000028.1, read on the forward strand.
GCGATTGGTCGAGTGGTCGGTGGAATATGAGTAGTAGCGATTGGTCGAGTCGTTGGCGGAATATGAGTAGTAGCGATTGGTCGAGTTGTCGGTGGAATATGAGTAGTAGCGATTGGTCGAGTTGTCGGCGGAATATGAGTAGGTAGCGATTGGTCGAGTTGTTGGCGGAATATGAGTAGTAGCGATTGGAGAGTTGTCGGTGGAACCTTAGTGGTAGCGATTGTGGGAATTGTCGATGGAATATGAGTAGTAGCGACTGGGCGAGTTGTCGTGGCGATTTCAGCGATTTGACCTCTTCGTAAGTTTGGCCTTCTTGTTGGTTCCATCCTCGGCACATTTGGCTTTCTTTGTCCAGGTTTTAGACTCACAGTTTCTCGTCTTTGGCGCGCTCGCTTGGTTGAGTTTACTTTACCAATGACATGCACATAAACATTGTTGTCCGTTTTCAATGCATCGTCAGGCACTCCGAACACAGGGAAATTTTCTTTCCTGATTTCTGCTTATCGGAAAAGTGTATTGGAGCTCATCCACGATCACTGCCTTTTTTGGCCAAATTTCCGTGATTACTGGGCCAATCACAAAATGTGAATGCCAAAATTCATCCGATGGAATTTTCCACATGAGCAATTCCACAGCTCCTGGCAGTCTGATCCAGCTGCCGTCTTCCCCCAGGCTTTTATCAATTTTTAAAGAGTCTCCCCACGAAGTTATCAGCCTTTTTCCATCCAAAATTCCTGCTTTTCCTTCTTCAATCACCGTCTGCACATTGTTGAAGCAATTCACGCCAGTACCATCCGTACTCTTTTCGAATTGGTGCCAAACTTTCCCATCTTGTCTCGCTCACTCTGTTCATCGGCGAATGGTGTATTGAGGCCTGGCAGTCCTCGACTGAAGCTTCGGCTTCAATTTTCTTGTCAGGATGATCCAGAGTCATGATTCGAAGAAAAGACTCGGTGCATGTGACTGTTGTCACATTCCAGCATTTAAATGCGGGAAACACTCGCGGAATCCGAATTGGTATGTAAAGATTTGACTTCACCGTAAGTGGAGGTCTCTCCACCGGAAGAGTGCAATTCTGTTCCTCTGGAAAGCTCATGGTAACAGTAATCCCTTCTGTCGGCTTGGACGGGCATAGTTGGTATTGTCCGTCAGCGGGTAAGAACATCGCCGCCATGATGGTCATCAGACAAATAAATGGAAAATTCACTTCGTTCACGCGCCAGCCAGTTCGTCCTCGATCGGCATCACTTCCTCCGCGTCCTCTGTTGGGACCTGTTGGTCCGCGCCCTCGTGGCCAATTTTGGTTTTGGTTGAAGTTCGGTTGAAAATTGCCATTGTTGTTTGTTCCTTGGAAGTTGCTACCAAGCGGTGTGAAGTTAGCGTTAGCGCCGCGCGGATTAAATCCTCCTCGGTATGTGTTGAGTCCCCTGGGGTATCCTGTGAATCCCCTTGGCGTGAAATTCCCTCGGCGAATTGGCCGAAATTCGTTATTGCCCCTCCAAAAATTAGGTTGATTTTGTCCTTCGGCGTTGTTTCCTCTCCAAAAGTTTTGTTGGTTCTGTCCTTCGGTGTTATTTCCTCTCCAAGAATTGTTTTGATTTTGCCATTCTCTCTGGTTTTGTCCTTGATTTTCTCGGGTCCTTTGTTGTTGTTCACGAATCTCATTTAATTCGGTTCGCACTGCATTAACTTCCGCTAAAGCAACTTCGGCTTTTGCATCTTGTGTATTTTTCCACATGTCATCGGCCAAATTTCCTTGAACTTGTTCAACACGTCTTGCCTGGGCCACTGCTTCCTCGAGCGTTTGCGGTTCTTCCATGTACATCACTCTTTCCTTCAGTCGTGGTGCCATATTTGCCCGAAAAAAGTCTCGCGCAATTTCCGAACGGAATTGTCGAAGTCGGGCTTCGTTTGCATGTTTAACATCGTTTTCCAAAGCACCGAGCACCAAATTTCCAAGGTCCATCTCGAGAGAATTGTCAGGATAAGCACGTAAGACGAGGTTCCGAATCGCCTGCGCGAATTCTTCCAGCGATTCTCCAGTCAGTTGTTTCCGTTGTGCCAATTTCTGTCTTGCTGTCAGACTCGGAGACATTTGTTTCAACTTATCCGCCATGGCATCAATTAGACTTCGCCAATTATCTTTAATGTCCGATCCGATGCCCTCGTAAATTGCCCTTGCCGAGCCTCTGAGGAACAGCGGGAGAACTTGCACACATCGCGCGGGTGTCCAATTGTGGGCGGTCGCGATTAAATTAAATGACTTCAAATAATCCTGCAAATCAGTCGTCCCGTCAAATGTGGTCGGCATCGGAAGTCCAGAGCGAGTTCCACCACTTTCATGCATTTCTCGCTCAAGAGTCACAATTCGACGCCGCAGAGCGTCTAAATCCATATTACGCAGCTGCCTTTTTTGGTGGATGAGCCAAAGCCTTTTATCCCTTTCGGTTTGTCCTTCGTTTTGTCCTTCTTCCTCTAAAGAATTCGATCTTCTCCGCGCGTCGGCCGTTTTTGATGGAATTGTCGGAATATGTTCGCTGATTAACACCAGAAATTAGAAAATAGTACGAGACTTCGTAGATTGTAGTCGAGAGATGTTTTATTAAGAAATAATTTGTCGAAGTTCGCCAGAAAATTAGAAAATATTGTAGGATTAACTGCAGTTGATGATTGAGAATTTTAAGATGAGTGAATGAATTAAAGAATTTGTCGTTGATCAGGCGTAATAAAATAGTGATGAAACAATTGGTCGTCGGTGATTGGATGAGTTGCCAATGTGATCGCAATGTGATCGTCTACCGTCCCACTTTGATGTGCATTTTGTGTCCATTTTCGTTCCCTCCGAAGTCAATTAATTAATTGTCCGTTTTCCTCGTTTCCCAATTTTTTCTTCGTTTTTCCCGTCAGTTGTTGCCTCATTTGTTTCTTCGAATTCGTTTTGGCAATTTTGTTTCATTATTTGTTAGTCTTTTCTCGTGATTTGCCAAATTGTGTTTATTTTCGTCTTGTCCCGGGACTGGCAATTGTTAGCTGAAATTTCTTTTCCCCAACCCTTTTTCCCCGTGATTAATTAATTAATGAGCTCTGATCAAAACTCCAAACGTCCAGGGATGGGGCCCTGCCTGGTCGTAGGAGGGGGAGTGGGATTTGGGGAAACAGCTGTTAGGCAATAGGCAACAAAATTCACAGAATGGCGGGATGGGCAAAACAAGGAATGGGAGGGATGGGACTGGTGGTACGGGCATACGGTAGCGACAGTAGGCAAACGACAGACCAAATTTCCTTCTGCCGGCCAAAAGGAAATTGTGGAAAGGAAAAGAGAGAAAATGAAAGGAGAGAGAGAGAGAGAGAGGAAGTAAATAAAATAAAATTTTAAGTTAATCGCTTATGGTGTTAATGCGCAAAACATTATTATTCAGCATTGGATCGTCTGGAATTCTGGAGGATTCCCTGCGCGGGATACAACTGCAGTTCCATGTGCTTTGGGATTAACGACTGGGCGAGCCCTGTAATTTGCTCTGCTGGTCCACCTTCCTGTGTCGACTCCTCACGCTGGGACCATTTTGCCACCCCATTACTCGTTTCGGCAATGGCCGTGCTCCTTTTCCTTGTCGGCATTCAGTCTGTGGCTTTGGCTGTGCTTCTCCTGCGTCGTCGTCGTCAGATGGGCACCAGCGGTTTGGGCTTTTGCAGTCAGTGCCGGCGATTTTCCGCCAATTAAAATCAGTGAACTGTTACGGCGGGGGTTATTTGGTGTTAATGACACTCTCAGGATTTGTTAATTTTTGTTAATTTTTATTTACATTTGATTTTTAACTGAATAAAGCTAATTTGTTAAACTGCAAAGAATTTGAGAAGGGAGGGGGAAAAGAGAGTGAAAATGGAGGAAATGGCAAATAAATGCGAAATGTGTTGGCCGAAAAAATTAAAATTGTTAAAACGGTAGGGGAAAACGAGGCAATTAAAACAGAAAAATTGGAAATTGAAATTTTAATGTAAAGAAATGGATATGGTATGGGGAAAAATGGCCAAATGGGAAGTGTATATACAAAAGTAATGGCCAATTAAGGAGTGGGAAAAAAGGAAAATGGCCAAAATGGGAAAAATAATGGCCCGTAAAATATTATGTTGATAAGAAAAAGGGAAAAAAACAATGAAAATCTAATTAATTAATATTTTGAGCAAAAAATTTTATTATTAAATATTTGAAATGTGTAAATAATGTAAATTGTACGGGTAAGGGGGGGGGGGGGGTAGGAGAAGAAGATGTTATCCGTCCAGCTGGACCATATTAGGCGTGTCCGTGGGATCGTTGGGCCTACCCCTGACCGAAGTCAGGGGCTAGGCGCGATCCCGCCTATTGAGTCCGAGTTGGCCTTTTAACAGCCCTTTTTATTAAAGCACAAAAGTAAATGTGAGGCAAAAAGAAATCGGAGTAAATCGGAGAAAGCAAAAGTTGATCGAAAGATCTCAAAAGTGATCGCTCCCCGGGGTTGGTCCGATGGCTCCCACATAAACAATTTTCGGGCGGGGCAAAAGAAGGAGAGAAAAAGGGAACAGTTGGCGTAATTAGAGGAAAGGCAAAAATGTGATTGGCGAATTGAATTGATTGGGCACAGAAATGGAAGAGCCAGAGGAATTTGGCATAACATTTGTTGATCAACTTTCGGCGAATTTCCTTGTCTTTGTTGAGTAAACCGCACCTGGCGGAAACCGCAACCACCTGGGTATCTTGGTTTTTTTTTACGATGATTAAACCGCTGCTGGCGGAAGCTCACCCTTATTGGGTCTATTGCTTTTTTGAAGAAAGTTGAATAGCAATTCGGAATCTGTCCGAAATTGCCAAATATCCGAGTTGAGTTTTCTTTTTAGACAGGCGTCGCCAATTGTTCGGTCTTTAAGCCGACACAATAAAATGTTTATTTGATGAACAAATAAATTAAACAATTTAAATAAAATAGGCGAAGTCGGTGGCGCGAATAAATATTGGAGGAGAACAATAATAGGCGAAGTTAAAATAAGTGCATAAAAAGCAACAACTGAATGAATGAGGGGAATGGACATGCAAAGGACAAAATTAATCAATAGTGTCTTACATAATAAAAGGAAGACACAAAAATAGAGAGTGGTGAAAATGAAGAGGAAAAGAAAGAAACAAATGCAAAGGGAAAATAAATGCAAGTGTGAACTTTCATCTCTCGGGTTGACCACCCGAACATTTTTTTTAAATTCAATTCCAGAAATTAAAAAATTAGTAAATTCCCGGAAAAAAAAACGGATTTACAACCAAATCAGAGCCAAAAAGATAAGGGATATTCCAGAAACTAATACAGCATTCCAAAAAATTTTTTCAGGAATCTACCGTATTTCCTAAAATAAATCCCCGGGGGGCTTTGTTTTTCAACTCCCCAAAAAAGGGCGAATTTATTTCGTGAGCGGGCGGGGATGGGGGCTCTAATGCAGGGGGGGTGGCTGTATTTTAGGAAATAAGGTAAATATTTTCATCGTTTCCCTCACCCGATTGGCCGACACAAAGGCATCCAATTGTTTTCTTAATGAGCCGGCCAATTTGTCAATTAATTGTTGCATTTCCTCCAATTCGTGGCAATTGTCAAAATTGGTTAGTGACTGATGAACAGCAGCAGAAACAGCAGCAGCAGAGTCAGTCGAGAGCATCTCGAGAAGAGTCTTTAAAAAGATAGATTGTTTTTTTAGATTAAACAATAATTTAAAATGAATTTTAAACCAATTTATTTTATTAAAAAATTGCGATTAAATTTTTTTTTAGCAATTTAATTTTATTATTTAATTTTTATATTTTATTAAAAAAAAATTGCGATTTAAATTTTTATTAATTAATTTTATTTTTAATTATTTTTACAATTTCCTCCTCTCCTCCTCCCATTTCAATGAGTTGTGCTGCCGCTTCATCTGGTGAGAACCAATGTTTTTTCAACACTTTTCTTTTTCTCAGTGTTTTACGATAAAATTGGCGCAATTTGCTGTTTTGAGTGCCCATTTTAAGTAAAAATATTTTAATTTTTTTTTATTAAAAATCTGAATTTTCTTTAATAATATCGACAATTTAAGAATAATAAAGCAAATCAAAGATTTTGGACCAAAAAAATGAAAATTATGCAAATTTATGACGCCTTTTACGAAATTTGACTGTGAACATACATAGAAAAGGGGGTGGGTCGGCCAAAAATTTGCGAAGGGGGGTCGGCCGCCGAAGACCTTTTTTTTTTTTTTGCTTTTCAAAAAACAGTTTTTTTGGCGCGGTTTTTCCAAAAAATTATTAGAAACAGGGGGGCCGGCGGTGCCGATAGGCGCCGCCGGGAAAAATTTTGTAATTTTTAATGCGATTTGTTAACAGATTTTCACCAAAAAATGGCCTATTTTTGCGATTTTAAGCCATTTTTAAGAAAATTTGGGATTTTTGGGTTCCGGCGGTGCCGCTAGGCGCCGCCGGGGAAAATTTTTTGGATTTTTAATGAATTTATTAAGAAATTTTTCAAAATTTGCGACCCCCCCTCGCTGCGGACCCCCTCCGCCCTCCACCTCTTTTACACCGGCCCCCCCCTTCGCTGCGAACCCCCCCCCCCCCCCCCCCCTCGCTGGCCCTCTTTGCGAGCGAGGGGGGGGGGGGGGGGGTCGACCCCCACCCTAAAAAATGTATGACAGCGATATTTTAATTTTCCTTAAATTCAAAACTTTTCTAAAAATAAAATGCTTAAATGAAACGAAACAATGGCAAAAAATGGCTGTAATTTGCATCAGAAAAGAGAGGACAGAAAAGGGATAAATTCGGTGAAAATGACAAAGTTTCACATAAATTCAACAAATTGGAGGAAAGCAAAATGAATGAATGAATGAAATTATGGGGTACAATTTTATTATTGGTGGAGAAATGGGGAAGACAAATTGGGAGGAGAGAATTTTTGGGAACGAAATTCAATTACCTAAAATGACTGCTGCTGGTATTTGCTATTTGACATTTGATTTCATTATATGTACAAAAAAGTTAAATAGGTAAATTATTTTATATTTATGGGCTTGGCTTGGCTTAGCTTAATTTTATTATATATTTTGGATTTTGTCCCATAAATTTGTCGCCCCCCCCCCACCTAAGAAATTGGCATAATTTATAAATTCTCACACTTTTCTTGCACAAAATCGGATTTCAGTCAGTCACAAATTCCCAAATTAATTTTCCTAATTTCGAACAAATATATATTTGCCATGAATATTATTTAATGGACCCCAAAATGGTGCGCCAACCAAAGGCCAAATGCCTTCAGACATAAAAGTTTTCGCTCTTTTTGTTGGCCACAAAAATGTAATCGGTGAGGCGGAAAATGACCAGGGGACAGGGGAATTGAGGCATTTATAATAAAAAAAAACAAAATGATGGGGGCAAAGTGAAGGGAAAGAGAGAGAGGGAGGAGAGAGAGAGAGAGAGAGAGGGAGAGAGGGAAAGAGGGAGAGAGAGAGAGAGACAGACAGAGAGAGACAGAGAGAGGGAGAGAGAGAGAGAGAGGGAGAGAGAGAGAGAGAGAGAGAGAGAGGGGGGGGGGGTCGCAAATCGAAATTTGGTAAGAATTGAAAACTTTTGCGGAACAAATTATATTCATTGTTTTTTAGATTAAATTAATTTTGAGTCATTTGATTTTTCCCCATAAAAACTTTTTTGGGAATTTGTTTTGGGGTGGGGTTCCGGCGGTGCCGATAGCGCCGCCGGGAAAAAAAAATTGGGAAGTTGCAAAAAACACAATAAAAAAAATCCATTCCCTTTTCGGCTTCTTTTGACAAAACTATATTGCTTTTCCCACTCGGGATTGAAAAAAACATTTGCGCTTAACGAAGGAATTAAATGTGTCACTTTTGTCGAAAAACTCAAACTTGAAATTTCTTGATGAAATATTGATATTAGGCCATAAATTCATATTAAGTATGTTTAAATATTAGACACAAATTTGTCACTGCCTCAAAGTCAGAGAACGTTTTCTGACAAACCAAGGACATGTTTATTTTGTCAGATTGGGCCCTCCAAATCGAACATTCTAGTTATCAGGACAAATCCAACCCCTGGCTAAAACACCGCTGCACATTCTCAAAAGCGTCAGTGATATTCAAAAAAAACATTTGTGTTCAATTGATGTTGGGTAAGTAATCAATCGTTTCCAAAGTCTCAAAATTTCTTGGACAGATCGTAATGGAAGTTGGGACCAAAGTTGGCTGCGACCGTGTCCCTGTGGTTCAATGAAACGGTCGGGTAAAGGTCCGCCGTGTTTTCGTCAACGTACAAATTGGTGATATCTTAATTAGGTAATTAGCCAGTTTATATAAGTAAGCCATCATCCCAAACTCAAGTGTTGTCCATTCTTCGTGAAAAACACTTGGCGCGTCGCCAATTTCAGTCCGCATCCGACCACATCGCCAATGTGAAATGAGGGCACATTGTCCGAAATGATTATATCATTTCCATTGGCATTTTGGCCTTCAATTCTGCGATAATTTGCGTAACCGTATGAAACAGGGCCATATCCAACCATAAAGTCCAATGACATTTCTTTTGTTGATAATCCAATGAGCAAACTGAATAGACAAAATAGCAAAAGACTAAATTAAAATTAAAAATTCAATTTTTTACTTTTATAAAATCTTATTTTTTTTTTTTTTTGTAATTCCCGGTTCGTCCAGATTTTTGATCCCGGTTTTTCAAAAATTCTTGTCCACCTCAGCTGCTATACAAAAAAAAATAAAATAATATATTTCTATCTGTGATTTTGTTAGCAAGTGGGTTTTTTTTTGCTATTTAACTCACGGTCCATTTTCAGCAAGAATCCGATACTCCGCATAAATAATGCTAATTGGACCAGCAGATGGCATTTTAATTGGCCCTGCTCGGCAAGAACGAATGCCAAGAAATCCTAAACAATTTAAAAAATATATGTACAAATTAGTGAAAATTAGGCACCCTAATTCAATGATTTTTTCGTTACTTTCTCCCGTCCCATTGCGCTGAATGGAATTTGTGCTTTCATTGATCACAATTTTTGGGCGACAATCAGAAGCATTCCATCGATAAATTGGAAGAGGGAAGTGAAAAATCCGTAAAATCAAATTAAAATTTATATTATATTATAATCTAAAATAAATATTTGAAGTCTATTTTTTAAGATACGGTAAAAGTGTTACCTTTTGAGTAAAAAAATGTTTTTATGTATTTAGAAACATTGGACTCGCTTTATCTAAGCCCCTTTCGGGTTAGATAATTTTAAATTTAAGTATTTTTTTGCAAATTGTATATCATTTCAATTCTAGATTTTTTTGTAAATTTGTGAATTTTTATTCAATTTTTTTTATTTGCAAAAAACCGCTGCAATTGCCATGTTATCCATCAGAGAAGGCGCCTTTTGCTTATCTCGCATTCCTACAGATGACAAAAAATGAAATTTTAAATTATACAAAAACTTTATCTGTTTTTATCATTTTCTAAATTTGCGGTCAGCCTATTTTTGTTGTTGTGCTTTCCTAAAAGAAAAATAAATTAATGAATATTAATTATTTTTTTACCATTTTCAATTTGTTTTTCCAATTTTGCCTCAATTTTTGACATTTTATTGGCCAACGCATTTTGGTTGACGCGCATTTCCAAAACAAACAAATCATATAATTTTTAGAAACTAAAAAATGTTGGAGAGGGAGTGGCGTTTTTAGGGTCCGGGACCCATTCCCTAAGCCCAAATGTCTAATGCAAATAAAATATTGCAAAAAATGCGGCAATATTTTAAACAATGAGAAATTTTTTGTGTTTTCTATTCCATTCGAAAGGCCATTAACAATAAAGGGAGTGAAAAAAAACAAAAAAATGAGAAGAGAAAAGATATGTGATTATTATGGATGCTTTTAGGCACAAAAATCGCGAAATATGCATTAAATAGACACTAAAATATGCAAGCAAAAAAAAAAAAAAAAAAAAATTATTAACGCTTTTTAGGTAGCAAAACACGTAAAAACTTAATCAAAACACTTAATTTGGTTATATTCCTAATGTAAATGGAATTAGATTTGAAATTTTTTTGAGTAAAGACAAATTTTAACCAAAATTTTTTAGCAAGAAAAAAAAAATTAAGTTTTGGCAATCAATTTTTGAGATTTATTCAATTCTTAGGAGTATATTTTCTGAAATTTTTTTGAGCCATTCTTAGGGGTGTATTTTCCGTTTTTATTGGATTTTTGATAAGGATTTTTCCGTAAATCCTGAAAATAGATGCCAAAAATTGCGAAACAGGCACAAAAATAGGCGTTTAGGCATTAAGCACAAAAAGTGAAAAAACGCAAAGATAGGTATATGTTGATTTTTGCTGCCTTTTTCCAATTTTTCGTGCCTTTTTTGACGTTTTTGTTCATTTTTTATGCCTTTTTTCACATTTTTCGTGCCTATTATGCAGCAGGAGAGGGGCGGTAAGAAAATCGAACCATTTAAATTGATTCTCTTGGCTCAATTTTATTTTTCTGTAATTTCTTTTTTAAACAAAAAAAAATCGTTTGGTTTACGAGAGCGGAAAAAATTGTAGCTTTGTATATTTTTTTATAATATTTGTTATCATGAACCAAGCAGAGCACGAGAAAAAGCTGATGGAACAAATTGTGACAGTTCAGACGAAACTTGACAAAATGAAAATGGAATAAAAATTATTTTATTGAAAAATTTTATTAAAATTTAAATAAATTATTGTCAATTTTAATTTGAACGCACTTTTAAACTTCCGACAAAATTGTTGGGATGCCAATGCTTGTGAGCAAGACGAACTCGAAATTATTGATGACAAAAGTTTGACGGTCATTCATTAAGGGAAAAGAAAGTAATTTTTAAAAGTTTAATAAATAAATATTATTTTTTTTAAAATTAAGTCGAATTTCGCACTGTCTTTGCTGCCAATCCAATTTTATTTGATAAGGATTTGTCCGGCTTTTTTTACTTTGAAATTTTGGTTAAAAAAAATGCCAAAGTAACAGCATTTATTATTCTAAATAGCAAAAATACAATAATATAATAACTAGGGTTATAAATTATATGGACTAAAAAACGCCAAATATGGACATAAAATATGGACTAAAAAAGCCCGAAATATGGACTAAAAACCTCAAAAATGGCCAAATATGGACCAAAATATGGATTTAAAAATGCCAAAATATGTGTTGTAAACCCTCAAAAATACGAAAAAAGGTATGTATATTTAATATTTGTTAAACAGACTTAAAAATACACTAAAAACAGCCAAAAAATGGGTTTAACACTTAAAAAATGCCGATTTTTATTAAATTTTAGCTTCACAATTGCGAATCAAATGCAACCCAAAATTTTTGTAATAACCTCATTCTGTTTTCAGCGAAAATTTTCGGAAGTGGACAAAATAACTAAAAAAATTTCCAAAATTTCAAAAATTTCAAAAAAATTCTTTTTTTTAGGGGGTGTATTTTTAAAAACTTCCAAAAAAGTCGATCTTTAGGGGTGTATTTTTCGCTTTTTTGCATTTTTCTTATGAAAATTTGCCAAAAATGGCCGCAATATGGACTAAAAACACAAAAATGGCGAAATATGGATTTATTCCCAAAAACCCCCCAAAATATGGATTTATATGGACTAAAAACCTTCACCAAATCAAAAAATTTTAACGCAGAAATGCTATTTTTGAGCCCCTTTCTTCATAGCATATGCGCAGAAAAAATATGTTAATCCATATAATTTATAACCCTAATAATAACAATATGTTATTTATTTTGCCATCTTTTTAAATTTGTTTTAGTTACCCTTTCTGTAAGCTCTCTTTCGGATTCGCCGCCAAACAGCAGAAAATATTCTTACACAAAAAATGATATTGTTGGATGTGGCATTAATTCGGCCAGTCGACAGATTTCTTCATCAAAAATGGACGATATTTGGGTTTGTTAAAATAAATATAAAATAAATTTTGAAAACAATTTTCTCAACGTTAGCCAAATTCACTTCCAAATATTCTTTTTTAAATTATATTTTACCCAAAAATCCGCGAATTCCTTTGAATATTACAAAACGAAATTATAAATTATTCTTCATTTATCTTATCTCAGGTCCCTTCTATTGGGTCGAAAATTCACCAAATTCGGTTTTGGACGAATTGTTCCCTTTCGTTTCTTTGATGAGAATTGGTAATGAAATCGAAGCGAACTTTGGGCCAAATTTCAAATTTAATTTGGCCACTCTTTGAAGAAAGCAAAAAGAATGGAAGAGGACGATAATTCATTTAATTAATTAATTCATCTTTTGTGTATTTTTAATTCCTTTTTTAATTAATGCTAATTACTGTTATTCGTGTTTGATTTAAGTTTAATAAAAAAAATGTTGATTTTGCAACTCAATTCAAAGTTTTTCATAATGGGTTTATTAAATTTTGCAAAATGTTTAATGTTACCAAGTCCTATCAAATTGACAACACTAACCACAATTGACCCGACCCTTAAATCTTTTTAAAATTCGCCTAAAATAAAAACGCCCAACAACAACAAAATCTGTCATTTTTGTGAAGCATTCTGTGAACCGTAAAAACGATGTCCAGCCACAAGGGGAATTTGGCATCAAAGTAAGAGGATTTAAATTTTAAAATATGTCAAATCATTAAGCCATCATCAAAGTTGGATTTCAAGTTTCAAAAACAAAGTTTAAAATTCAAAAACACTTGAAATCTATCATATGCAATAAAAATTGTTTAAATAAATTCAGCTGATTATATTTCTTCATTGAAAATTTATCCTAAAATTTTTTTAACAAACTTTTTAATTAATTGGTGTGCCAGGGAATTAGTTTAGGTGCAACTATTTAAAATTAATCCAAAAGTGAGCCATTTTGGAAGCTTTTTTAAACAAACAAAACATTAAAACGATTCGCCTGGGAAATTTGAGGATTTGTACTGGTTTCTAACAGGTTTGCGCTAAAATAGCAGATTTGTGCGTTTTTAGGCTAAATTTTATTTTAAAATTAAGGATTTTGGACACGTGGCCAACAGCCTACTACCGGAAAGATTTTTGAAAATATTTTACGATTTGGTTAGTAAAATAAGCAATTTTTTTAAATTTCTCTTTCGCTAATTAATATTTTAAGTTCCAAAAATATTAGTTTTTTTCATTTCTTGGATTTAAAGAGTTCCCTCAACCTTTTATGTCATCGTTTTGTTTAATAGCCCAAGCCAAAAAAAAAGAAGAGATTAATTTTAATATTTTTATACAATTCAATTCGGTATCGAAAAAATAATAAATTTAAATAGACGATTATTTAAAAAAATAAAGTAAAAAAGAATATTATAAAAGCATTCCATCTCCGACCAAAAAAAAATTGCATCGAAAGAAAATTTTCATTTCAAATCAAATTAGACAAGTAAACTTACTAGAGGATTTTTAAATCTACTAATTTTCTTCAGAAATTTCACCCAATATTTGCGTAAATTAAGATCATTCATTTACCCACAAACTTTATGCAGTTTTTCCCATAAATTTTCCTTCATCCCTATTCTTTTTTACACTAATGTACAATTCAGAAATTTATACTACATTTATTAATGGTACGAAAGCTAGCATTTATTTTGAGCAGAATCTTTGAAGAAAAAACACACATTGAAGAAAGTTGAACCTCGAAATTTCATTAAAAATTGGCATTATTTAAAAAATGCGATTTTTGAGAGGGGGGTTAAAGCTGATATTATAAATATTTAGATAGTTAAAATTATTTTTTGCTCGTTTAAGTTGCTTTAGTGACGTCATCGGGCGACCTTTCGCCGCCGGCGGTTGTCTCAGCGAAAATTGCAAAGGTGGGGGGAAACCTTAACTTTTCAAAAATGCCATTTACATTCCAGGAAATGCCTAATTCGAAACAACAAAATGGTTGGGATGCCAAAGTTTGCCACAAAGACATCGAAATCAGCGGGGAAAAGCAATTGACGATCAATTGCAAGGCCAACAGATTTGGTAATTAATATTAAATAACTACAAAATAATTAATTAATTATTAATTTTTTAATTAGGATGGCGTTCTATTTTTGCGAAATTTCCCATTACGAACTTTTGTCGTCCCGGCATTTTCTACTTTGAAATGAAAGTCATCAAATTGGAAAGGTGAGAAATTTTGGAAGGGGAGCCAACTTTTATATTGGACAAAATTTGGACAGTTACGGATACCGAAGCGAAAAACACTATCTCTTAAGCTAAAAAAGGAGTTTATATATTCCGAAAATTGAATTAAAATGAAAAAAAAATCCGACCTAAATAAGAATGGCTCCAATTGAGATGGTACTTAAAAATTCTATTGGAAAATTGGATTAATAATCTCTGAGAATAGAAAAAGTCTTTGTAAAAAGCTATGGAAAATGTTTTGTAAGCAATGAAAAACGAAAAGCTTTAATCCGGGATTCCGACCTCTGTATCCGATCCTTTTTTTAATTGCTCGGGTTCGAAATGGATCGGGATTTTAACAGGACCCCTCCCGACCAAAGGAACAAAGAATAACGGAAAAGGGAGGCAGAAATGCAAAATGACAAAGGCATTTTGCGATTAATTGGATCATTAATCAACAAATCCCGACTCATCTCAATTAAATCTCGATAGAAAGGGCTTTTGACTCGGTACTTCAACCACTTTTTTTTTTAATCGTTTTTAGTGCCAAAAATTGGAGCCCTACTCATAGCCACCACGACAAATCAACAAAAGACATGGAAAATGTACTCATTCATATAAATGTATTTATTCGACAATGAGAATAAATGACCATAAACATGCATAAACAGGGCAAACATATTACAATTATTAAAAATACACATATATATGGCATAATTAAATAGAACAACAAACATTTGTGGGAGAATTACATTCAGCAAGACAATGCCACAGGGATATGGACATACAATATATACATACATTCGTACATAAAGATACAATTTCTCTTTTTCTTCAAATTGGGGGTTAGTGTTATTATCGCGGTGGTCTCGTGAAGCAGCATTCTTCTCCGGCTGGCTCATTCATTCTTCATCCTCCTCGCGATCAGAGCCCGAGTCAGTTGACGATTCAGAGCGTTCTTCCTGCGCCTTCTTGTTGCCCGCACGTCCTCCGCGCGACGCCTTCTGTTTCGTGGAACGTCCAGCAGCAGCGCTCTTGCGAGTTGGTTTCTTCTTCGTCTCAGTGGCACTCTCTTCGGAATCTGAAAATTCAGTTTAATTAATGGACACAAATTGAAATTGTGCCATTCCCCACCCCCATTCAACTCACGTCCACTGTCGCGCGGAGAGCCTGCAGCTTCCGCCTCGGAGTCGGCTTGCTCCTCCTCCTGGTCCGTCTTCTTGGTTGTTTTGCGCCCACGCGACTTGGTCTGTTTGTTGGCACGTCCACCGGCAGTCTTGCGGGTTGGCTTCTTCTTCGTCTCAGTGGCACTCTCTTCGGAATCTGAAAATTCAGTTTAATTAATGGACACAAATTGAAATTGGGCCATTCCCACACCCCGTTTCAACTCACGTTCGCTGTCCTCGCGGCCACTGTCGGCGGCTGTTCCGCTGTCCGATGGTTCGGCTTGTTACGCTTTCTTGGCAGGACGTCCGCGCTTCTTGGTGGCGGTGTTTGCACGGCGAGGAGCAGGCGACTTCTTCGTTGACGGTTTCTTCGCGCGTCGACCAGGAGTGCGACTGCTCGGGCCCGGCGCCTTCTTCTTCAGCGGTTGTTTCTTCTTGCGCGGCGTCTGAGAACGTCCTCCTCCACGACCGGCGGGCGAGCGACGACTCTTCGGGCCTGACTTCTTCGGCGAGCGACCAGGACGACCACGACCAGCAGACTTCGTTGACGCGGTGGAGCCGTCACGAGCTTTCTGCTGAAAAAAGGGGAAATGAATGAGTGACGACGGAGGAGGAAAGCAATCCGAAAACGGCACTTTGGCTGCTTTTTCCTTCGCCGCTTTCTGTGCCGCAATCCGTGCCGAGCGTCGCAGTGGTTTGGTCTCGCCAGCGCTGGCCGCACGTTTCTTCGTCTTGCGACTGCGAGCACGGCGTTGTGATGTTGTTGGCGATTCCGCAGACATTTTGAACGTTTTGTTGTTGAACTTGTTGACGGACGATGTTGACGATGATGATGATGATGATTGGTTGACAGATGGCAAAATGTGTGAACGCTAAATGAATGGGTGAAACAATTAGAGGAGAAATTGATGATTAAAAATTGAAATGAGAAAAACTGAAGGGAATGATTTTTGACGAGAAAAGTGGCCATATTTATACACTTTTTGAGTGTGATTTTCACAGAAAAAGGAAAATTATAATCGGAAAATTTAAAAAATCATTGGCGTAAAAAACAAAACGCCAATGCATTCAAATAGAAAACAAAGTGTATTTATAATAATTAATCTTTCAAACAAAGTAATTATTAATTTGGTATCATTTGAAAGCTCTGGCTTTAGCTAATAAGTAGGGATGGGAATTTAAGTCACGAAAAATTTCAAAAAAGTCGACTTAAAAAGTCATGAAAAATCGCCAAAAAGTCACGAAAAAGTCATAAAAAATGCCAAAAAGTCACAAAAAATGCAAAAAAGTCATGAAAAAATAACCAAAAAGTCACATAAAATGCCAAAAAAGCATTAAATAAATTCAAAAAAGTCCTGAAAAATTAGCCAAATGTAATGAAATCCAAAAGCCGTTTTATCTTCGAAGAAAGTAATTTAAAAACGACTAATTTTAACGGAAAAAAATATTCAAGTGTTAAACCGCCAGATTTTTTTAAATTTTTCAGTCCCGTCATTTGAGTCCTTATGGTATAAGACATTTCAGAATTTCAATTCCGTCTCGAAGATTGACTTATTTTTCGGAATTTTCATCACAAAAAGTCAAATTTTGCCTTAAAAAGTGTAAAAAGTCATGAAAAAAGTCACAAAAACGCAAAAAAGTCATAAAAATGCAAAAAAGTGTAAAAAGTCAAAAAAAAGTCACAAAAAAATGTATGTTAGAAGCTTCAAACAATGTGTAGAACATTTTTGAAGTCATTTTAAGGTCATTTAGAGTCAGCAAAAAAAAAAGTCATTTGACTTAAATTCCCATCCCTACTAATAAGTCTAAAAATCAAGTGATAAAATTGATCGAGTTTGACCAGTTAAATTTTAAAAATTACGAAAAAAATTATTAGTTCATAATTTTTAAATGTCCAAATAGCAAGAATTTATGTGCGTTACCAAGCCTAAAATATAATTGTGGTGATTCTGGTTTGATTGACCGTTTCATGCTGACCACGAATCTTGAGTTCATAAATATATTCGAAAAAATTATTTGTAATTTTTTTCTTAATCTCAGTATTTACTCATTGTTTTCGATTAATCCAATAACAAAGCGCTATAACCAAAATTTGGCTTTGTGTCTCAGTCGATTAAATTTTTCTTCTCGATTCGAATGATTTGAAAATCTCTGTCTCCAATACTTTTTATTTTAAAATATAAAAGACAATGGCAAAAAATCCCCACTTTAAATGCAAAAAATAAACAAATTAAAATGAATGTTGCAAACATCGAAATGGTCATCATTTTAGCGCTGTGAATCAAAGAAAGTATTCAGGCATAGGCCCCTTCATTGGTGTGTTTTGTCCCTTGAAAAATCAAAACATTCAAAATATTTTTTCTTTCTTTTTTGGTATTGTTCCGACCACTTGCGGTGCCGCCTCGAAAATCAAAAATTCCTTTTTCAGTACATCGTCCATCTCGAGAATTGCCGCCACATTGCCACAACGGTAACAATAATTGGGTGCCGACCAAATGGTGAGAACCTATGAAAGATGGGAATCAAACATTGGGTTTTGCTTACGGTGTTGTCAAAGTGCCATTTTTTGTATCCTTCCATGACCAAATTGGTGCGCACGGGCAATCAGTTCTACGTCTTTTTTTCACAAAACAATTTCACAACATCAGAACCGAACAGATAGCGCCGGCGGTACCACGAGGACTGACAGCGAAGCAGACGCACTCCTTACAGAAAACAATAATTTAAAAAGGTAAATGAATTTAGAATTAACATAAATTCTTGGCACAAAAATGGGTACTTCCGGGTTTTGCCACCCGGAACGGGCCAACTCCGTCTGGCCAACTCCGTCTTGCCAACTCCGTCTCGCCAACTCCGTCTGGGCCAACTCCGTCTTGGGGCCAACTCCGTCTGAGCCAACTCCGTCTCGCCAACTCCGTCTTGCCAACTCCGTCTTAGTGTATAAGGGGCCAACTCCGTCTCAGAGAGAAAAATTCATTTTAAGCTAAAGAATTTTCTTAAAATCTAAGTTTTATTAGCACATAGCTAACAATTTAAAGTAACATTTTTTAGCACCCCGAAAATGGAATAGACTATGAAATCGAAATGGATTTCCATATTTTAATCAGCCATAACTCGCTTTATTATTAACTAAACCGAAAATTGATATCATTCGAAAGACTGAAAATTCACTTTTATGTTCGTAACTGTGCTTATTGACCTTATTCTATTGTTGCAATGATTCCTGACTAAATTTGGCTTATTTTGGTCAATTTAGGAACCAAAGTGAAAATTTTCAAAATATTTTTGTTCGAAACGGGTTCGTGGTTCGAATTTAGTCGAAATGGATGTTAGATTTGTGACTAGCGACCCCGAAAACCCTTGGAACCATGTTTTTATGACATTAAAAAAAACTTTCTTCAAAAAGAAGGTGATCCCGACCTAATAAAACTTAGATTTTAAGAAAATTCTTTAGCTTAAAATGAATTTTTCTCTCTGAGACGGAGTTAGCCCCTTATACACTAATACGGAGTTGGCAAGACGGAGTTGGCGAGACGGAGTTGGCTCAGACGGAGTTGGCCCCAAGACGGAGTTGGCCAGACGGAGTTGGCGAGACGGAGTTGGCCAGACGGAGTTGGCCAGACGGAGTTGGCGAGACGGAGTTGGCCAGACGGAGTTGGCGAGACGGAGTTGGCCAGACGGAGTTGACCCCTACCGTTGCCACCCCCCCTGAAATTTTTTTTCCAATAATTTTTCTAGGCTGATTTTGGTTTTGAACCAAAAGTACGAAAAAAGAAAAATTTTGAAGTTTCGACTTTTTGTTCGAATTCGGGTTCAAGATTCGAATTGGGTCGGAATAGGTGCAAGAATCGGATTCTCCGACCGTGAAAACCCCTAAAATGACTTTAATTTAAGAAAAAAAAAAATTTAATTTTTTTGAACGGGTGGGGGGGGTATACCATCTGCACTGTTACCTTTTTCAATTTGTCACGTAAAATTTCAAGTAACGCACGTAAAATACGTTATGGCTAAAAATAAAGTTTAGATTCGTGACTGCATCAAAAATCAGCCTAGAAAAAATTATTAGAAAAAAAATTTCAGGGGGGGGGGGGTGGCAAAACCCGGAAGTACCCAAAAATGCTGTACTTCGGGATCAGACCAAACAAGGCATATCGCACATTGCACCTTTGGAGTGAGAAATTTTCGTGGTGTTTTGAAAAGGGACCTTTGACCACCTTCGTGAGGGACCTCCTCCTGCTTTCTGTCGATTGTTCTGATTTGGTCAATGGTTTCAATGTACGGAGAAAGGGCGCCGTGAATATTTTTTAAGGAAAATTTTTTAGATGCCCCACAAAATATCGAAAATTTTGCAATTTTTTCGTACACATTTTCATTTTTTTTCCATATTTTGAGAATTTATAGAATTTTTTTGTGAAAAATTTATATTTTTTTTTTGAAAATGTATCCCTAAAAAATCGATTTTTTTTTTTTCAAAATGGGAAATAAAAATGAGTATTTAATGTACTAAAATGTGATTCTAAGCCCATTTTTGTCATTTTTATGGCATTTTGTGCCTGTTTCACTTCTTACGAAGAATTTTTATCCAAAAAATTACCACTAAAAAAAATTTATTTACATATTTTAGTACATATTTGGGGGTTTTTGTACATATTTCATACATATTTTAGCATTTTTTATACATATTTTATTTACATATTTCGCAAATTTTCTGGCAATCTTTCGGAATTGTGGTCCCGAAAATTTTTTTTTTAATTTGTAAGACACTATTCTAGGCTTAAAAATACGCTAATCACGAATATGAACTCAGATTTGCCCAATTCCGGACCCGAATTCGAACAAAAAGTTGAATTTTTTTTTTCAAAAATATACGTTAAAATCGATCAAATTTTGGCGTAAACCGCGCATTTTTATCCAATTAACAATTTGAAGCATTATTTTAATCAAAAAATAATAGTTGTTGCATGAATTATAGAGTTTTTCATCCCAAAAAAAAACTCATTCTTGAAATTTTTTTTCAATTTTTGTTCGAAATCGGGTCAGGAGTTCGGATTTGGGCCAATCCAAGTTCAGATTCGTAACCAGCACCCTTGAAAACCCTTAAAATATGAATTAAAACAAAAAATTTTCGGGACCACAATTCCGAAAGATTGCCAATTTTCTTACATAAAATTAGCAGCCCTAATAATTACGTTGTTTGAAAGATTAATTATTTTTTTAAAAATTGCTGACGATAAAACTATCACTTTCAATCGCTTATTTAAAGCTGTTTAGTCCATCGAAGATAGAAAAAATGTAAGTTTGAAGCCTATCTTGGCATTCAAACCCGGCATTAGTTAGCTGGATTTCCCATGGTTAGGAATTTTATCAAACATAAATACACTTTGTTTTCTATTTGAATGCATTGGCGTTTTGTTTTTTACGCCAATGATTTTTTAAATTTTCCGATTATAATTTTCCTTTTTCTGTGAAAATCACACTCAAAAAGCGGAACCGCTCAGTTCGGCCCCCACGGTTCGGCCCTCACGGTTCGGCCCTCACGATTCGGCCCCCACGATTCGGCCCCAGCTCGTTTTTCCATGATAGCTTTTTTCTTTGGCATCCAAATCCATCAATCTTGGTATCATTCGAAAGCTCTTCACATGCTCTATTAGCCTTACAAAAAGCGGATAGATTTTCAAGCCTGGAAAAAATTTTATTAAGAAAAAACTTCAAAAATTTCAACCTTTTTGCAATTTTCATGTATAACTTTTTTGGTATTTGTCTAATCGCAAAGCATTAGCTTAGAAAAAGCTTTTAAACACCTTAAGCTTTTGAATGATACCAACAATGTTGGATTTGGTTGATAAAGAAAAAAGTTATAGAAAGTTGTAGAGGAAAAACATGCTGGGGCCGAATCGTGGGGGCCGAATCGTGAGGGCCGAACCGTGAGGGCCGAACTGTGGGGGCCGAACTGAGGTAGACCGTCAAAAAGTGTATAAATATGGCCACTTTTCTCGTCAAAAATCATTCCCTTCAGTTTTTCTCATTTCAATTTTTAATCATCAATTTCTCCTCTAATTGTTTCACCCATTCATTTAGCGTTCACACATTTTGCCATCTGTCAACCAATCATCATCATCATCATCGTCAACATCGTCCGTCAACAAGTTCAACAACAAAACGTTCAAAATGTCTGCGGAATCGCCAACAACATCACAACGCCGTGCTCGCAGTCGCAAGACGAAGAAACGTGCGGCCAGCGCTGGCGAGACCAAACCACTGCGACGCTCGGCACGGATTGCGGCACAGAAAGCGGCGAAGGAAAAGGCAGCCAAAGTGCCGTTTTCGGATTGCTTTCCTCCTCCGTCGTCACTCATTCATTTCCCCTTTTTTCAGCAGAAAGCTCGTGACGGCTCCACCGCGTCAACGAAGTCTGCTGGTCGTGGTCGTCCTGGTCGCTCGCCGAAGAAGTCAGGCCCGAAGAGTCGTCGCTCGCCCGCCGGTCGTGGAGGAGGACGTTCTCAGACGCCGCGCAAGAACAAACAACCGCTGAAGAAGAAGGCGCCGGGCCCGAGCAGTCGCACTCCTGGTCGACGCGTGAAGAAACCGTCAACGAAGAAGTCGCCTGCTCCTCGCCGTGCAAACACCGCCACCAAGAAGCGCGGACGTCCTGCCAAGAAAGCGGAACAAGCCGAACCATCGGACAGCGGAACAGCCGCCGACAGTGGCCGCGAGGACAGCGAACGTGAGTTGAATGGGGGTGGGGAATGGCACAATTTCAATTTGTGTCCATTAATTAAACTGAATTTTCAGATTCCGAAGGGAGTGCCACTGAGACGAAGAAGAAGCCAACCCGCAAGACTGCCGGTGGACGTGCCAACAAACAGACCAAGTCGCGTGGGCGCAAAACAACCAAGAAGACGGACCAGGAGGAGGAGCGCGCCGACTCCGAGGCGGAAGCTGCAGGCTCTCCGCGCGACAGTGGACGTGAGTTGAATGGGGGTGGGGAATGGCACAATTTCAATTGTATAATGCTAGTGAAATTGAATTTTCAGATTCCGAAGAGAGTGCCACTGAGACGAAGAAGAAACCAACTCGCAAGAGCGCTGCTGCTGGACGTTCCACGAAACAGAAGGCGTCGCGCGGAGGACGTGCGGGCAACAAGAAGGCGCAGGAAGAACGCTCTGAATCGTCAACTGACTCGGGCTCTGATCGCGAGGAGGATGAAGAATGAATGAGCCAGCCGGAGAAGAATGCTGCTTCACGAGACCACCGCGATAATAACACTAACCCCCAATTTAAAAAAGAGAAATTGTATCTCTATGTATGAATGTATGTATATATTGTATGTCCATATCCCTGTGGCATTGTCTTGCTGAATGTAATTCTCCCACAAATGTTTGTTGTTCTATTTAATTATGCCATATATATGTGTATTTTTAATAATTGTAATATGTTTGCCCTGTTTATGCATGTTTTATGGTCATTTATAAATACATTTATATGAATGAGTACATTTTCCATGTCTTTTGTCGATTTGTCATGGTGTGTCTATGAGTGGGGCTCCAATTTTTAGGCACTAAAAATGGTAAAATAAAAAAAAAAAGGTTGAAATACTGAGTCAAAAGCCCTTTCTATTCGAGATTTAATTGAGACGAGTCGAGATTGTTGATTAATGATCCAATTAATCGCAAAATGTCTGTCATTTTGCATTTCGGCCTCTCCATTTTCCGTCATTCTCTGTTCCTTTGGTCTGGAGGGGTCCTGTTAAAATCCCGATCCATTTCGAACCCGAGCAATTAAAAAAAGGATCGGATACAGAGGTCGGAATCCCGGATTAAACCTTTTCGTTTTTTAATGCTTACAAAACATTTTCCATAGCTTTTTACAAAGACTTTTTATAATTTAAAAACATCAAAATGCTTTTCTTTTCAGAAATGAATTATGATGAATTGAGTATTTTGAAGGAAGGAGCTGTTGTTAAAACATTTTCCATGTCATCATAACAATTCCTCTAAGACTTGTTGATATGTCGTGGTGGCTATGAGTAGGGCTCCAATTTTTAGGCACCTATTTTGGGGACCAATATTCTTTAACTTGCCCAAGAACGTAGAACTGTTAATGGTCCGCAAAAACCATTGGGTTTAATGATAGACTCATGTCACAATTGAAAACAGCACAGCCATGCGCCATCACCAACTCGAATCGAACATTTTATCAATTTTATTTTTATTTTTCATCGGCATTTTGCATCCATTTAATTTTAATTTTTATCCGAGAAAAATGTGGATGAGTTGCCCGTGGATGACCTGCCCTGACCCCTTTTGAAGAAGTCTGTTTCGAGCCGCGAGTCGTAAAACGTTTCGGATTTCTTTTTGGTTTCTCTCTTGAATCTCGGGAAATTTTCGATCTCGAGCATATTTACAAAACATACAGATGATAAAGATAAAAAAATTCTGAAAAGTTAAAAATAAACAGAAAAATCCAATTTTTGGTCTAAAAAAAGTTTGCTTTTATTTTGGCATAAAATATGCCCATATTTATTGAAATAATTTCACATAGGTATATCCCTATTTATGATTAATGAAAATTATTAGGTACTTTTCCGTTTTGGGGCCAAAGTTTGAATTTTTAAAAATCAAAATCAACAGCGACGCGTAGCATTGTTAAAGTTACACGCCAAAATTTTTCGGAGGCAAAAATGCCACAATTTGAGTCTGCGCCACGGGTTTTGACATTTTTCGCGCCAGAGGAATTCGCACAAACACGAGTCAAGCATTTATTAACATTCTACTCGCCCACTGTTGATTAAAAAAATTTCAAACTTTGGCCCAAAAACAGAAAGTACCAATTATTATTTGAAGTTTTTCAGTCCATAGCAAAATTCTGTAAAATTTTTCTGCAAAATTTGAACCCATTTGAGAAAAAAAAATTGAATCGAGTTGAAAATTGAACAGTTTCATAAAAGTTAATTAAATACATATTAAATAAAAATATCGTTATAAAATAAAAATCAAAAGAAAGAAAGGAATTAAAAAAATAAATAAAAAGTAAAATAATAATTAATTAAATGAATTATCGCCTTCTTCAATTCTTTTTGCTTTCTTCAAAGAGTGCCCAATTTGAATTTGAAATTGGGCCCAAAGTTCGCCTCAATTTTGTCTCCAGTCCACAAAGAAACGCACGGAAACAGAGAATTGAGAGAATTGGCAGGAGTTGAAATGAAAAACGATGAGTAATCTTTAAAATAAATTAAAATTAATTTTTGTTTTTTAAATTTTAATTAGCCCACCCATTCGTCGGCCATTTTTCGTCAAAAAGATCTGTTGAGTGTCCAAGAAAATGCCACATCCGACCACGTCGCCAGTGGAAAATTCCGATGATTTATATGCCATTGCAATGTCCGCCGATGGCATTACCACGGGGGAAAATTCCAATGGAAAAACAAATGGCATTGGCATTTTGCACGGCCGATTGATGCCATTACAGCCAAATGAGCCATCGCTTCGGTATCCGTAACTGTTCAACATTTGACCAATTGACGCGTCCAATGGCACTTCCTTCGTGGCAAATCCAATCGCGGCAAAACTGTTAAAATTATTAAAAATTAAAAAAGAATTCAAAAATTACGCAAAAAAAAATGATTTTTTTTAAAATTTATTCCCATAAATGATGAATAAGTCCTAATAAAAGTTGGCTCCCCTTCCAAAATTTCTCACCTTTCCAATTTGATGACTTTCATTTCGAAGTAGAAAATGCCGGGACGACAAAAGTTTGTGATGGGAAATTTCGCAAAAATAGAACGCCATCCTAATTAAAAAATTAATAATTAATTAATTATTTTTTAATTATTTAATATTAATTACCAAATCTGTTGGCCTTGCAATTGATCGTCAATTGCTTTTCCCCGCTGATTTCGATGTCTTTGTGGCAAACTTTGGCATCCCAACCATTTTGTTGTTCCGAATTAGGCATTTCCTGGAATTTAAATGGCATTTTTAAAAAGTTAAGGTTTCCCCCCACTTTTGCAATTTTCGCTGAGACAACCGCCGGCGGCGATTTGACGCCCGATGACGTCACTAAAGCAACTTAAATGAGCAAAAAATAATTTTAACTATCTAAATATTTATAATATCAGCTTTAACCCCCCTCTCAAAAATCGCATTTTTTAAATAATGCCAATTTTTAAATTTTAAATCATTTGCTAATTTTGCCCACCCAAAACATTGTTTTTGTCCACCACCGCATATTTCCCATCCAATTTCTGTTCATTGTCAGCGGTGTTTTTGTTCTGTTGACCAAAACTTTCCTTCTGCTGCTTTTCCTCTGGTAAAAGTTTATCCAATTGAACAACAGAAAATGAAAATTGAAAATAATTGGCACTAATCAGCTAATTAATATGTTCATTTAAAATTTGGTAACTGATCAAAAATTGTAAATTTTATGGTAAGTTAATGCATTATTTTTTATCATTAAAAATATGTAAAAAATTTATTAATTTATTTTCTCACCATTTTAAAATAAGAAAGGTTCATTCAGTTCGTTAATTAATTAAATTAATTTTTTACTTTTTTTTGCCCTCCTCTTTGTTCTGCTTCAGCTGGTTTTCCAATTGTTTGATTCGCTCCACCAATGAATTGAACACATCGACAGAAACTGAAATCATTTTGAAATATATAGTAGTATCCGATTACTAGGGTTGTAAATTATATGGATTAACATATTTTTTCTGTGCATATGCTATGAAGAAAGGGGCTCAAAAATAGCATTTCTGCGTTAAAATTTTTTGGTTTGTTGAAGGTTTTTAGTCCATATAAATCCATATTTTGGGGGTTTTCGGGAATAAATCCATATTTAGCCATTTTTGTGTTTTTAGTCCATATTGCGGCCATTTTTGGCAAATTTTCACAAGAAAATGCAAGAAAAGGGAAAAATACACCCCTAATATTGATTTTTTGGAAATTTTTAAAAATTACAGCCCAAAAAATCTGAAAAATTTGGATTTTCGTCGTCATTTTGGCATTTTTAATAAATATTTTCACCATTTTTTGCGAACTTTTCTTTTTTAAATAAGAATTTTTTTGAAATTTTGGCAAACTTGGAAATATTTTTTATACGATGGACGACAATAAAAAAATTTGCTTTTTTATGTTTTAAATCCATTTTTTGGTTGTTTAATTGTTTTTTTAAGTTTATTTAAGCAAATATTGAATACATACACCTTTTTTGGAATTTTTGATGGTTTAAAACACATATTTTGGCAGTTTTTAGTCCATATTTTGGTCCATAATGGCCATTTTTGAGCTTTTTAGTCCATATTTTATGTCCATATTTTGGGTTTTTTAGTCCATATAATTTACAACCCTACCGATTACGATATAAAATTATTATAATTTTTTTTATAGTTTCCTACCGTATTTTTTATCCAATTGCTGTTGCTTTTTCTGCTCCATCTTGTCAACTTTCGCCTTCATTTCACTGTGTTCCGACATCAGCTTTTGCTTCTCCAATTCTGCTTTAAGCGCCTTCTGTAATTTTTTTCTAATATTTAATTTTTTGTTTTCTGCCCCTTCTTTCTCAGAAATTTCATTTTTTTAAATTTTTTTATAATAATTAATTTTTCTTTTTCATTTTTCTCACATTCTCTGCATTGAATTCCCCGTTTTTGCACAGCAATTTCGTCTCCCTCAATTCGGAGTTGGCAAGTTTTTGTCGGCATTCCTTAAAGTAAATATATTTTTAGTCTATTAAATAATTGCAAATTTCCATTCTCTAATTAATTAAATGTTTTTTTTGACAAAATGTCTCCTAATGCTCGGAATAATTCGGCCTTTTGTCTTGGACTGAATCGACCGGCCTCTTTCCCCCGTGCCCTCTCTCTGTGCTCATTTGTCCGTTTTGAATTGTCCCACCTTCAACATTTGCTTATCAGTGACCAAAAATTGTGCTGCCAATTGGTCGCTCAAATCTCCGTTCCAACTGAACACTTCATATTTGTCCACTTCTTCTGTTGCTGCTCCTAATGGTGACAAAATTTTTATTTTTTTAATTAAAAAAGATAAATAGTTTTCCATTTCCCATTTTTCGTAATTCTTTTTTTAATTATTTCTCTTACCCTGCTCAGCTGTTGTATGTAAAAAGCAGTTTGGCGAACCGATAAAATTTGAAGACATTTTCTCGAATTAATAAGGTAGTAATTGAACTGGCTACAAAATAAAATTTTAAAAAATTGATCAATTTTGGGAACCGCCCACTTCGGCGCCGGCCTTTTCGGCGCCGTTTCTAAAAACTTTTCTCATTATCAACTAGGCAAAACTGTGGCCGACGGCGAAGGGGCGGACAAAGAAGAGGAGGATGGCGAGAAAACTGTGGCCGACGGCGAAGGGGCGGACAAAGAAGAGGAGGAGGGGGAGAAAACTGTGGCCGACGGCGAAGGGGCGGACAAAGAAGAGGAGGAGGGCGAGAAAACTGTGGCCGACGGCGAAGGGGCGGACAAAGAAGAGGAGGATGGCGAGAAAACTGTGGCCGACGGCGAAGGGGCGGACAAAGAAGAGGAGGAGGGGGAGAAAACTGTGGCCGACGGCGAAGGGGCGGACAAAGAAGAGGAGGAGGGCGAGAAAACTGTGGCCGACGGCGAAGGGGCGGACAAAGAAGAGGAGGATGGCGAGAAAACTGTGGCCGACGGCGAAGGGGCGGACAAAGAAGAGGAGGATGGCGAGAAAACTGTGGCCGACGGCGAAGGGGCGGACAAAGAAGAGGAGGAGGGGGAGAAAACTGTGGCCGACGGCGAAGGGGCGGACAAAGAAGAGGAGGAGGGCGAGAAAACTGTGGCCGACGGCGAAGGGGCGGACAAAGAAGAGGAGGATGGCGAGAAAACTGTGGCCGACGGCGAAGGGGCGGACAAAGAAGAGGAGGAGGGGGAGAAAACTGTGGCCGACGGCGAAGGGGCGGACAAAGAAGAGGAGGAGGGGGAGAAAACTGTGGCCGACGGCGAAGGGGCGGACAAAGAAGAGGAGGACGGCGAGAAAACTGTGGCCGAGAGCGAAGGGGCGGACAAAGAAGAGGAGGAGAGCGAGAAAAATGTGGCCGATGGCAAAGGGGCGGACAAAGAAAGAAAGTGTATTTTTACTTTTGTTCGACTCTGGGTATGGGGTTCGGAATTGTTCGAATTGGATGTTATATTCGTGATCAGCCACTCCAAAAAGCCTATGGTTACTTTTTTGTCTTTTAACAAAAAAAAATTCATGTGGTCTAAACTGTACAAGTACCGTTTTCTCCGAAAGCATCAATTATCGCGCCAGCCTTTCTTAATTAATATTATGTTTTGCAACAAGACCAGAACTTCCAAATTCTGTTGTTGATGGCCGACCACATGTGCTAAGACATCAACTTCGGCAGCAATCACTTCAGGCTCAAATTCAACGAGGTCCACCTGAATTAATTCCTCATAAAATTAAAAAAAAGTTACCTTATTAAAACTACGAATATGCCCCCTTTTCATTAGTAAGAATTTTCAAAAAGGAGAAGTAACAAAACAAGTGATAATTTTTTAAAAGAAATAAGTTTTATATTCAATTTTAAACAAATTGTTAATTGAACATAAATGAAAAGATCATAAATTTTTGGCAAAGACCACTTTGAATGCTTGGAACCGGGACTGAAATGACCCAAAAAAACGAGAATCGACGAAGAACACGTTAATTTTTAATCCTTTCATCGTTTCGAACTTTTGGAATGTTTTTAAATTTGTGTTACTTTATTCTATTTACTCCAAAAAATAAAAATTTAAATCGGTTTCAGCTAGCCTCTCTCTCTCTCTCTCTCACACACACACACACACACACACACACTTATTGTTAGCCTGTAATGTTCTGAAATTTTGGTAATACTGTGCTTTGTTCCACGCCCAATCTTACAATTAAAACATCTTTTTCAAATTTTTAGTGACATAAAACAAGTTTCCTAGAGTTTTCAAGGTCGCTGACCATGAATCCGGCATCCATTTTGGCCAATTCCGAAACACGGACCCGAATTCGAAAAATTTTCGTTGTATTTCATAAAGCATCTTTTATTGCAAGGTTGGTACTTAGTGCCTAATCCGATTTTAACCAAGAATACGAAATTCGAAACATAGGATTATGACTTTTTATTCGAGTTCAGGTACGGGATTCGGAATTGGCCGAAGTGGATGCCGGATTCGTGACAAGCAATTTCGAAAACCCTAAGAAAATGTGAGGGGGGGGGGGGGGTTTGCAAAAACTTACCGGTATCTGCTGGTTGGTGTCGTCGCCTTTGTCTAAAATTTCATCCGAAATCCCGCTGTCGCTTTCGTTGTTCATTTCGTTCGGTTGTATCTAAAAATTTTAGAGTTCAAAAGAAATATATAAAATTCTCCAAAAAGGCTCATGTATTTTTATCGCTCGATTTAATTCTCTCACAGTCAGCAGCAATTGAATATCACCCGCCCCACTCCTCTTCTTTGCGTTAGTTCGGCACTTTCTACACGTCCCTCCTTCTCTCCCCCCTCTTCCTCCATTGTTTTGTTCGTCTCCCCACTCCACCCCTTCCGCCTTATTGGTTGATCCGCCCCTTGGCTTCTTTGCCCCCCTCCTCCACTCCCTCCCACTGTTTTCCTTAGGCAAAATGGACTTTGATTCAATTTGACCTTTGATAAAAAAAAACAATTTTCAACGACTGAATGACAAAAAGGACGAACCAGTCGACCCTTCATAAAGGTGAGCAAAGTGCGCCGAAAACGGCTCAACATGCACACCAACTCCACGTGAAAAACGGCAACACGCGGACGCACGACCCGTGCCAAAATTCGGTCCAACGGGCGAAGGTCGGCAAAAAATTTGCGATATTGAACCGCGAGCAGAAGCGCGTCGAACGGGGGCAACACGTCGTTGTCGCTGTTGGAGGTGGAGAAAAATCGGCAGCGGCGTCCAATTGGGGCGGTGGCAATGTCGCGGAATACGACTGCGGCAACTCGCTCTAAATTGTTTTGTTACGCGCAAATGAATATATATTAGAATAATTATTAGAAAGTCAATTGTAAGATTTGCTCACCAAAAGTTTGGCCAATGCCCCTAATTCCAGCTTAAATTGGCAAGGGAAGTCCCACGTCCGACTCATCCGCCTCCACATTCGGAAATTTGCGCGGAGTTTTCGTCATCGCGAGGTCAAAGGCATTATTCTGTAAAAAAAGCTAATTTTTTTTATTTTTGAACAATTTTCGGCATTTCCCTCACATTTCTGCTGACCTCCGTCACTTCCGCTGTTTTCGCGTTGGGTTCCGAACCGAGCAAATGCGACCGACCGACGATAGCGCACAATCGCAAGTCATCGTCGCCATTATTTCCGTGTTTGTTCGACATAAACAAACGTCTCCCACCGCCGAAGTCGTCGCCATTATTTCCGTCTTTGTGCACCACTGACGAACGTCTCCCAGCGCCGGAATACATTTTTAAGCTGCCGATAAAAACAAGGCTTTTGTTTGTAGTGTTTTGAGAGCCCTGGGCCCAACTCCATGGAGTGAAATTGCGACCACTCATTAGAGCAGTTAATTTATGTGGAAAAAACAAAAACTGTACCGCAAGAAAATGACTTCCTCCGGCGGCACGTCGCTATCGTCTTCAAAACGTTTTCCCACGACGGAGAAATTGACGGAGACAAACAAACTGGACAGTAATACACTGGCGGCGAGGAAAAAGTCAACGATGACATCGGAAAAGTTGGCAGTGGCATCCAATTGGGACGGTGTCAATGACGCGGAAAAGAACTGCGGCAACACACTCTAAAATTACTTGGGTCAATAAAAATGCCAAATTGCGGTTGGTATTTTCTTAATTTCCTGAAAATTCCAACGATTTCCCCGTCCCCATTTTCGTCCCATTTCTGCCGACCTCCGTCACTTCCGCTGTTTTCGCGTTGGGTTCCGAACCGAGCAAATGCGACAGACCGACAAAAGCGCACAGTCGCAAGTCATCGTCGCCATTATTTCCGTTTTTGTGCACCATTAACGAACGTCTCCCACCGCCGGAATACATTTTTAGGCTGTCGATGTAAAAGCCTTTAAAAAGACAATTATCAAAATTTTCGGCCAATGTAAAACAAATGGGTTGTGCTTTATACATATAATTAAATCGCTGATTAGATAACAAAATACATTCATGTACACTTTTCTACAACTGTTCTTCAACTTTCTGTTTTGTCCACTAGTTTTGATACACGCAAACACATATGTAGATACGCGAAATGCACTCCTTAAAATCGGCGGAAGTGAAAGTGAAAAGGCATATAAAAATCGATATCTCATTCTACAGTATCCTTTTTGTGTTTTGGTTGCTGCAAGAGGCAGAGAAAAGATCAAAAAAGAAGGGAGAGAGAGAGAGATGGACAGAGACGGAGAAAATTGGGAAGAGAAAGAAACAGAGAAATAATCAGCTCACTCATTTAACACCTGAAATTTATTAAAATTTGTTGATGCAATTAAAAGGAGATTTGTTAAAATTTTATTGGTTTTAATAAAGATAAATTTACAAAAACAGTGATTAAATTTATTTGTTGTCAGCGTGAGATTTAAAAAAGAAACATTAAATAACAGTAATAAGAAAGACAGACGAATAAACAAAAGAATAAATGGGAATTGATTGTCCTGTGAAAGTTTGTCGTTGTAATTCACCCAATTCAGAGAGTGAAATGCATTTTTAGCACATTAAACACAAACAAATAAAATAAACGATAATAATTTAAAAAACGAAATGAAAACGAAAAAAATATCAAAAAGTCATTAATTAATTAATTGTCGTCAAAATCGTTTTGAGTGCTCGTCTCCATCCTTCTGCTTGGCTTAGTCCTCCAAGTCCGTCTCGCGGATAGGCCGGCAGCCTCGTGTTGGAAAATGGCGTGCGCCTCGCGCAGCAGAAAGGCACCGAACTCCGCGATTTGTTTGCGCGACCAGCGCGAGGCGAGCCCAGGGAACGAGCCACGCCGGTCTACCTCAGTTCGGCCCCAGCGGCTTTTTGGCTATAAATTTTTTCTTTGTCAACAAAATTCAACATTGTTGGTATCATTCGAAAGCTCCAAGTGAAATTTCGTTAAGTTTAGAAAAGTTATGGTCAGAAGAGTTCAAAAAACCAAATTTTCCAATTTTTTTGGCCACAAATTTGTTCAAGGTTGACCAATTTTTTTTAAATTTTGCAGGCTAATAGAGCATGTTAAGAGCTTTCGAATGATACCAAGAATGTTGAATTTTATTGACAAAGAAAAAAGTTATAGCCAAAAAGCCGCTGGGGCCGAATCGTGCTGGGGCCGAACTGAGCCGGTCCGAGCCACGCACCACGTTGGTCAGATTGTCAACACCTTTTTGAGGGGCATCATTAATGGCAATTTCAGAATTGTATTTGATTTTTAAAAGCCATGCAATGCCAGGGATTTGTTACCCGACATCTCCATACCCGATATTCGGCGACAATAACCCTAATTTGGATTGTCAAAATGGGGGTCAAATTTGCATTTCACGCCCCTAAAGGCGTTTGTTTGACTATTAAACGCCACCGATGGCGTCGATCATCGCCCCTTCGCGCACATGCGCCTCGGCCGAGTGAATGTTGCAGAACAATTGTTGCGAAATCACTCCCTCGCCACGGTCCCAAAGTGCCAAAATGCGTTTCAGCTTCTCGGATTGCTGAAAGTGCGTTGGCATGGGATTAGAAATGATTTTGCTTGGTTTTCCCATCCCCGCCTCTTTTTGTCACCTCCGACGACGCTTTTGCAGTTGCAGTCACGGCATTTGCTCGCTTGGACCAAATGTTGCAGGGGGCGCGACCGTTTGCCTTTGCCGACGTAGAAAATTGCGGACAGAAAATGCCGGAATGGCACTTCACCGGCGTGGAAAGGACCGGGGGAGGCGGAGGACGGCAATTGGGACGGATCGATCAGCAAATAGCAGAAAAAGGACACCTAAATAGGAGGGACATATAAATGGGTAATAATTGCCATTAAAATGCAAATGAGCCAATAGAATGTGGATTTTAATTGGTCCGATTTTTGTAAAACAAATAAATATTTATTGTAAGTTGACACTCAAATACGCAATTCCCAGTGGACATTCTTTTAGGTCATTTAGTGGTCTCAACAAGTCGTGAGTTACTTTTTGTTTCATTTTTCTAGGTGATTTTGACCAATACCTCTAATAAACGATTTTCCAGAAATTTTGGAGAATAACGGAAAAGTGTGGCGGTTATCGAATGACACTAAAATAAAAATAAAAACCATTTTTGAAAACCCATATTTATAGTTAAACAAGTGAACAAAGAGGCGAAGTCAATGCTTTGCAAGCCCCTTTTGTCATTAGTCGTTAATTACCCAATCAACTGCCGGCGGAGAGTACGGTAAGTGTCCCTCATCACTCACTAATTCCCCGCCCCTCCGCCACCCCAACCACCTCCTTTTTGGTGGGCTGCGAGTGGGCGTATTCCGTGCGAATTTGTGCCTCCTCCCTTCTGCCGATGCGCTGACTCTCCGCCGCATTGTCCCGTTCTTAGGCGACCATATTGCGTTTGGGTCTCTCTTCTGCTGTTGCTGTTGTCCTCCGTTTCCGTGCCATTGTCGTGTCTCCAAATTGGCCAATTTGGCTTCGTAAATGCGTCGGTTGCCCGCATTCATTGGCCCCGCAATGCAATTGCGGCGGCGCAACCGCTCGCGCAGTTCGTCCAGCCGAAGCATGGCGAATTGGTGACGAAGTGCGTCCAACACAGCCTCGTCAGAGTGGCGTTGTACAACATCATCGTCATCACCATCGCTTGGCTCACCATCATTCTATAAACTCGGAAAATTCTTAAATTATTGGAGCCACTTTTCCGTAAATTTTTTAAAGAAAAAATCCCCAAAATGGTTTCTTAAAATGTTTTCGGTGGAATTGTAAAAGCGATGTTGTCGACAACGGGGAACCTTTTTAGGCATTCTTCTTGTTTGGGTGGTTCCCGGTGAAAACCCAAAAAGGGGACAGACCCATTGGTTTTATTTTTTATTTTTTGGTCAAGAGATAAAATGCCATTGATTCATCGGATAAAAGTGTGCCATAAGCCTAATTGTAAGCCTGTTTTTCCATTTTCTTTAAAATTCCATTTTTAAAAATTCCCCCACCATTTCCGCTCTTTGGTCGTCTTCCTTGGCCATTTCCTCCTCATGTACTTCTTCCTGTTCGTCACCGTTATTGTTGCTGTCCTCCTCCCGTGCTGTTCGCCATGTCTCCAGCCTGGCCACGTTCAGTTCGTCGTCCATCGTTGTGGTCCGCGTGGTGTTGTCATCCGTCAAAAATGCCTCTCTTAGCAGACTTGACGAACGCCGTGGTTTCGGTGTTGCCCCCTTTGGCGGCGTTGGCGGTGGCGCGGATGGCATTTGCCGTAGCCCTCCTCCTCCTTTTGCTGTCGGTTGGTCTAACGGTGGCACCGGCGATGCCAATGCCAATGTTTCTCCTTCTCGTGCTGCACGTGGTTTTATCGGTGGCAAATGATGATGGGGTTGGAAATTGCTGATTTTCTGCAAGTATTTGAAAATTGAGCCTATACCACTATATTTATTGGATGGACAAATTCATTTATAAAAAATACCAAAACAATCCCATTAATGGGAACGGAGCTTCCGTAAACTTCTGCTGGAATGAATGTCCATCATTTCATTGTTGTTTTTTTCTGTTTTTGGGTTCCTTAAAATTCTATTCAAATTGTAACAATAGCAATTTGAGTTTTGAGTTCATAACACATTTTGACTTCATTTAACTTTTTTTTTTGCTAATTTTTCAAAACTTTCCTTATTTTAGGCAAATTATTTTTCTAAATGGCACCCGTCAAAAAAAAGAAAAAACTTTCCTCCGTCAATCACCGCCCCATTTCGACAACTGATCAACAGAAACCATTGGGTTCATTTGTTACTTTTGGAAATCGGCGAAGTCTCCGCGTGGCAATGAAAACGAAGAGTAGACGGTAAGGAAATTTAAAAAATTGGCAATCGCCTAGATCATTGGTCCCAAAAATTTTTTGTTTAAATTTTTTTCTGAAAATTCTTATAATACGTTTCTAGGGGTGTTTTGAGGCGCTGAGCACGAATCCAGCCTCCATTTCGACCTATTTGTAACACCGGACCGGAATTCGAACATTTTAAATACCTTTTTTATAACCAAAAATCATGAAAACATGTTTCGAGGTGTTTTTTGGGTCGCTGATCATGAATACGACTTCTATTTCTCCTAATTCCGAACCCCGATCTCAAATTCTAACAAAAACTCGAAAGTTCAAGTTCTTTCAAATTTCACTTTTTTGTTCAATCTTTGTTTACACACATGGAAACGAACTGAAAGTCATCACCGATACTCATCGGTGCTACAATAAAATCGTCTAAACCATTTTTAGACTAAAAATCGAAATCGAAAAATTCTAATTTTCGACTCTGTTCGAATTCAGGTCTGGTGTTACAAATAGGTCGAAATGGAGGCCGGATTCGTGCTCAGCGCCTCAAAACACCTCTAGAAACGTGTTATAAGAATTTTCAGAAGAAATTTAAATAAAAAATTTCGGGACCAATGATCTAGGCGATTGCCAAAAAATTTACAAATTTCTAATAAAAAAATTTTCCCGTGTTTCAGTTGGGTGTGCAGCGACATTTGGATGGACATTTTGCCGCTTTTTCGTCGTCCCAAACTCGGCCTCAAATTGGCACTTCTTTCACCTCGTTTCAATGCGTTGGTGGACAGACATTTCGATGGAAAAGCCGAACTTACAATTTCAAGACGTGTCATAATTCGCAAGCATCGAATTTTTCCATGCCAACCAGCAAATTTATGACAAAGACACCGATTTGCGTTTGCACGTGCCGCATTTCTCCTATAAAGCCAAGGAACTCCACCCAATTTGGGATGTTTTTGCCCGCAAAATTTGGCCCATTTTTGCGCCAAACATCCGCCATTTGTTCGTTTCCGATAGCCATGATTTGGACAATTTGCGTCACCACACTTCGCCGTCAATTCTGTCCGACATCAACATTATTTCAATCCGTTCCGACAATTTGTTGCCCGATGCAATTGCTGATGATGGGCCAAAAGCAAAGGCTGGCCAAGCGCTGTCAAAATGGTTGCAAATTCGGTAAAATTGAAGAATACTAGTACCTCACCGAATTGGACGAATGATATATCATTCGACGCCTCTCGGTCTGTAATGCACGAATCTGAAAAAAAATTTTGGCGGAAACCATTTTGGGCTGAGTTATGGGTCCGGGACTGAAGTGGCCAAATGGCTGTGGGACTGAACCGTCCAAAGCCTTAAAACTCACAAAAATGCAATATAATTGCCAGGAATCCATTTCTGAGGGCGCGCAGCGCCCGCCTTAGCGAGCATGCGAAGACGGAGCAAGTAGTGGGGCGAGACGGAGGGCGGAGGAAGCAGTCTGACGAGCGCCACAGGCGGTTGACTGCGGGGGCCCGAAGGGCCCCCGCCAATCAGTCAACCGCCTGCGGATCACGCGCGGATTTCTTCCGTAGCCCGTAGTCTCGCCCCACCTACTGGCCGCCGTAGTCGAGTGTGCGGTGTTATGGCCAAAATACACTCACCAATTCACTTTTAATTTGTTCACTTCAATCCATTACAATTTTTTTTATCAGGGTCATTTTTTGAGGTCCCATAACTTTTGTCAATTTCCTTTTGGATCAAAAATTCTTTCGGATTCATCCTTTACATGCCTAGAGGAAGCGATTGATATTTATTTTGTTGCATTTTTGTAAGTTTTAAGGCTTTGGACGGTTCAGTCCCACAGCCATTTGGCCACTTCAGTCCCGGGCCCATAACTTGGCCCAAAGTGGTTTCCGCCAAAAAATTCTTTCGGATTCGTGCCTTAAAGACCGAGAGGCGTCGAATGATATATCATTCGTCCAGTTCGGTGAGGTACTAGTATTCTTCAATTTTTCCGCAAATTCCGACAAAAAATGGAAAACCAAAGCAATTGAGTTGTCATGAATATGGTCATACGTCAAAAACCAAAAGAATGTTCAAAAGTTTCAAAGAGGTATGGTGGCAATATTTTCGTAAAAAATTTTTTTTTTTTTTTTTTTTAGAAATTTCTCGATGCCACCACTCCTTCTGCCACTTACATCATTCGAATTGAATTTTTTGAACCAACAGAAATTGGGCCATTCGAATTGACGAACGAACGGACCAACGAAATGCTGACATTGACCAAAGCAAGCGAAAATAAATGGGACGACCGATGGATAATGAAGCGATGGCAAATTGGGCGGACGATTCAATGGGAGGACAAAAAGACGGACAATTTGAGCAACATTGATTTTATGCTTTCGGGATTTGGGTGAGTGGCAACAGCTTTTGTTTTTTTGGTGTCGTCGCATTTAATTTTCATTTCATTTAGGCCATTGTCTCCACCAGAATCGGGCCAAATTAATGCAAAAAAAAATCATCTGAAAATGAGTGCCGGGCCCAGCGGACAGCGAAAGAAAAAGTGAAAGAATTATTGTGAAATGAGAAATTCTGATCGATCATTATAAATGGAAATTTATCGGATAATTGTAATTGCTCCTCATATTTATTTGTTGATTTTTTGTTTGAATACATTTAGGTGATTGTTTGGGTTTTTGGACTTTTACGCAGATTTTTTAAACCTGAAAATCATCACTGATTATTCTTAGCTCAAATTTGCTTAAGCTTAATTAAATCTTTTTTTATTTTTTTCTGAAAATATTTGGCATTTTTCTATCATTTAACCTTTGCATTGGGCACTTTTTCAAAAAATAATCAAAAGTGGAAAGTTTTCGATTTTTTATCTCAATTTTTTCAATTTTCATCCCTATTTTGCTATTTCCCTAATTTTTAGCTTAAATTTAACGAATTTAAAGAATTTGAAACATATTTTGCGCTTTTATATGCATATTTTTGGATGCCTTAATTATAAATCAGTTCAGAAATGAGTGCAACTGAATCCGATGACTAAGTCAAAGATAAAAGAAAAATTTTTATGCAAAAACAGACAGACGGAGATTTTTAAAAATTATTTATTTACATATTTCACCCATTTTTTGGTTGTTTGTATCTTTGCTCTCATTTTTTTCGGTAACACTACCGATGGTAGCCCCCCTTTTTGAAGAAATTTTTTTTTGTTTTCAAAAGTCATGAAAACATGGTCCCAAAGGTTTCAGGGTCGCTGATCACGAATCCGGCATCCATCTCGACCAATTCGGAACCCCGGACCCGAACTCGAACAAAATGTAGAAAGTTCCCAAACTCGAACAAAATGTAGAAAATTCCCAAACTCGAACAAAAAGTCGAAAATTCAAATCTTTGAGTTTCAGATTTTTGATTCAAACACCATCGGCAGTATTACCTTTTTTTTCTTCTGTTTTAGCTTATACAGAAGAGGTATTCTTTGTTACACCAACCAATTTGGAAAACGGCAAATTGTGTTATTGCCGCAAAAATGAACCGACGGTAAACAATTTTTTAAACAAATTTCTCATTTATAAGTTTCCCCGTGTTTCAGTTGGATTTGCAACGACGTGTGGATGGACATTTTGCCCAATTTTCGTCGTCGTCAACTCGGCCTCAAATTGGCACTTCTTTCGCCACGTTTCGATGTTTTGGTGGACACGCATTTCAATGGCAAAACGACGGAATTGACAATTTGGAGACCAATCAGAATTTGCAAGAAGGGAACAAAAGCAAAATTGTTGGTTGAGAAAAGCAATGGCAAAAGTGTGCAATTTCCGTTGCCCGACCGTCCGCTGCGCAGCAAAATTCGCTTTAAGGACCTTCGAATTAAGTAAATCAAGCAGAATTCAAAGAATTATTAAATGATAAAAGCATTTCCTTTCAGGTACATCGACTATTCCGTCATCGAATTTCTCCGTGCCAATCAACAAATATTTGACAAAGCCATCAATTTGGATTTTTATATTGAGGCCAATGATGTGCAACCAATTTGGGATGTTTTTGCCCGTGAAATTTGGCCCATTTTCGCGCCAAACATCCGCCATTTGTCCCTTTCCAATGGCCATCATTTGGACAATTTGCGTCGTCTCACTTCGTCAACAATTCTCTCCAACCTCAACCAATTGATTTCAATCCTTTCCGACAATTTGTTGCCCGATTCAATTGGTGATGATGGGACAAATGCAACTGCTGGCCAAGCATTAGCCAAATGGTTGCACACCCCGGGAAAAGATGGAAAGCCAAAGCGATTTCGTTGTTGTGGTGATACGTCAGAAACCATTGAATTCATCAACAATTTCAAAGAGGTGTGGCCACATTTTCGTTGGATTAAATGCCATTTACTTTCCGTTTCCCATTTTATAGGCATTTCTCCGTGCCACCATTTCTTCTGCCAACTACGTAATTCGATTTGTACTATTTGATGAATCAACGCCAATTGAGCCATTTGAATTGATGAATGGACGGACCAACGAAATGCTAACATTGGAGAAAGAAAAATATGATGAAAATGTGGATGAAGAAGAAGATGATGATGATGATGATGGTAAATATGTCGATTTGGTGTTGAAGCGATGGCAAATTGGGAAGACAATTCAATGGGAGGACGAAAATTTGGACAAAATTACTTTTGAGCTTTTTGGAAATTGCATTGGGTGAGTGAGAACAGATTTTGCTTTTTTTGGTGCCGTCCCATTTAATTTCCATTTCATTTAGGCCATTGTCTCCACCAAAGGCGGAACAATTAACGCAAAAGTTCCTCTTGAAATGAGTGCCGGGCCCAGCGGACAGCGAAAGAAAAAGTAAATGAATTATTGTGAAATGATTGATCATTACAAATGAAAAGTGATCAGATAATTGCATCTCATATTTATTTGTTGCTTCCTTTGCTTAAATCGGAACGGGCCAACTGCGTCTGGCCAACTGCGTCTTGGGGCCAACTGCGTCTGAGCCAACTGCGTCTCGCCAACTGCGTCTGGCCAACTGCGTCTTAGTAGTAAAAGGGCCAACTGCGTCTCAGTTGATTTAATTTCAAATTTTTTTAGAAAAATTTTTTTTAAATATTTTTATAAGCTGTTTTTCCTGGTTGTAGCGCTTCAAATCCTCAAATTCAATTTCAAATCACGTTGGCATTAAACATTGAAGAAATAAAGGCGGTTTTTGTCGGTTTTATGCGCGTCATATCACGTTTTACGCGTCCAAAAATAGGTTATGCATTCTATGGCATTATATGAGTCCTTGCTATTTTGTATGTCCATGTTTAGGCGCCCCAATAACTAAGAGGAAGTGTTTCTTTGCCCTGATTATTTTTAACTAGATTTGTTAAACCTAAGGTGTCATGATAATTCGTAAAAAGGCAATTCATACACAGACAACTCGTATAAAAAATTCTAATATCAAATTGGGACGCTAAAACAATAAGTAATAAAGGCTAAGCTTACCGTATATGTTCTAATTCTAGCCCATGGGGGATTATTTTTCAACCTCCTCATAAAAGGGGGGATAATTAGAGAATGGGAAATTAATAGAGACTGGGCTATAATTAGAGCATATACGATAAGTGCTTTTCATTTTGAATTTTTAATATATTTTATGGGCATTAATTGATTTTTTGACTGAGACGCAGTTGGCCCTTTTACTACTAAGACGCAGTTGGCTAGACGCAGTTGGCGAGACGCAGTTGGCCAGACGCAGTTGGCCCCAAGACGCAGTTGGCTCAGACGCAGTTGGCGAGACGCAGTTGGCCAGA
The DNA here is from genome assembly GCA_023374025.1 of Heterodera schachtii. Taxonomy (NCBI): domain Eukaryota; kingdom Metazoa; phylum Nematoda; class Chromadorea; order Rhabditida; family Heteroderidae; genus Heterodera; species Heterodera schachtii. The sequence continues at coordinate 83,325 of SIJG01000028.1, forward strand.
CGCAGTTGGCCAGACGCAGTTGACCCCTACCGGCTTAAATACATTTAATTTTGGGAACCGCCCGGTTCGCCGCGGCCACTTCGCCGCGGCCGGTTCGCCGCGGGTTTTTCGCCGCGGAGTTTTTTCGCCGCCGGCTTTTTCGCCGCGGACTTTTTCGCCGCGGCAGTTCGCCGCGGCCGGTTCGCCGCCCCTAGAAAAATGTCCATTTCGCCGCCATAATTATTTCTCAAAAATTTTTTTTTAATTTTTCAAAAATTTGTTATAACTAAGGTTGAAACTATGATATGAAGCGAAAAAAATTAATTAAAGATAGGTTTCTCTTTATTTTGGGCAAATTACATGCATATGTATTTGGATAAAATTCTGGCGATGGATAGAAAAGAAGGAACGATTGAAAAAGGCGCAGCCGATTGGTTTAAATAAAAATTTCGTCAAAATGTTACCGAATATAAAGGAGGGGTTGAGTTCCGGGCGTAAAAAAAATTTATAAGTCAAAAATTTCTATCAATCTCTAATGCACAATATGGCCGCCATTCTCACTAGCTTCAAAAATAATCAGCAACTCCAAAAAAATTCAGCAATCGTACCATAACTTAGCGGTTTTTTAACATAATTTCAAAAAATTTTCGAGATTTTTTAACTCTGGCGGCGAAAAGGACATTTTTCTACGGGCGGCGAACTGGCCGCGGCGAAAAAGTCCGCGGCGAAAAAGCCGGCGGCGAAAAAACTCCGCGGCGAAAAACCCGCGGCGAACCGGCCGCGGCGAAGTGGCCGCGGCGAACCGACCCCGACCCTTTAATTTTTACGAGTTGAATAACGGACGACTAATTTTGGCACTTTTTCATCACTTATTGTTTATGGTGAGCTCCGTTCTTGTTTTCCGTCCTGCTTTTGGATACTTTCCTGTTTTGTAGACACACCCATTTTTAAAAAATGCAACAAAGAGCGTTCAATATTAATAGACTTACTTATTTTTAAGGCATAAAGGTAAAATAGTGTACTTTGTACCGGACGACACCCAACTCGTACTAGGCCAACTCGTACTGCCCCAACTCGTACTGGTACCCCGACTCGTACTAAGTTTCCCAACTCGTACTAAGATTCCCAACTCGTACTGTGCAACAAAAAATCGAAAAAAAAACAACAAAAAATCGCTCAAAATTTTTTTTAAATTGCAAAAATGCACGAAATCGATGAATAATGCCAGCATTGAGCGTGAGAAGGCTGACATTTTGGCATTTCTTGACAGCGATTACGAAGATGAGCAATTTACGGAGACAATGTCGTGCTACTATGGACGTATTGGACATTTGATTGGGTTCAATGTTCCTCCAAGAGTAGAAATAGAAGAGCAGATAAAGGAGGCAGCAGCAATGGAAGAAGCGGAAGCGATTCTCAATGAGAACGGAATTTATGTTGTACCAAATGATGAAAACCTCGATCCTTTTTGAATTTTTAGTGAATTATTTCATTTTACCGAATTTCATGCATTTTTATGGTTTTATTTATTTATTTTTTGCCGAATTCTTATCATTTCATCGATTTCGTGCATTTTTGCGATTTTAAAAAAATTTTGAGCGGTTTTTTGTTGTTTTTTTTCGATTTTTTGTTGCACAGTACGAGTTGGGAATCTTAGTACGAGTTGGGAAACTTAGTACGAGTCAGGGTACCAGTACGAGTTGGCCTAGTACGAGTTGGGTTTTTACCCTTTGTACCCCCCCCCCCTTTTGATAACGAAAATTTTCAGAAACTTTTTTTGAAATAAAGTTTTTTTATGGGTTATCTGGGTCGGAGAATTCGATTCTGATATCTATTTCGGCTCATTTCGTACCCCTGACCCGGATTCGAACAAAAATTTGGAAATTCAATTTTCGAAAAAATTCAAAATATGCAACAAAACCGGTTCAAATGCACGAAATACTAAATCTTGCCTTCTGAATCGATTCTCCTTTTTTATTTCATGCATTTGGATGCATATTTAGAATTTTTTCGAAAATTGAATTTCGAAATTTTTGTTCGAGTCCGGGTCAGGGGTTCGAAATGAGCCGAAATAGATGTCAGAATCGAATTCTACGACCCAGATAACCCATAAAACAACTTTATTTCAAAAAAAGTTTTTGAAAATATTCTTTTTCAAAAAGGGGGGGGGGGTACAAAGCAGGGATGGGCCAAATCGAAAAATAAAAAGCGAAAAGCGAAATTTGCGAAACTGAAAAATGCGAAATGAAAAAAAAGCAAAATGCGAAAAGCCAAAATATGCGAAAATGCGAAAAGCGAAATGCAAAAAGCGAAATTTTTTTTCAAAAATTTTACCAATAGCTTTTGAGGTTGAGATGCAAAAAAAAAAATCTGCATTTTCCGGTTCAATCTTTTTCTAAGATCAAAAATGACAAATTCTACCCATTTTGTGGTTAAAATTTCAAAAACGCAAAAAAGCAAAAAAAAAAAAATGGACCAAAAAGTTCAAGATAGAAGCTTCAAACCAAGTTTTTTCGTGCATATTAGGCTATAGCAAGTTAGCAAAAAAGGTAATTATTAGAGTTTCACGGGACCGGGAATTTTGACAAAAAACGGATATTCAAAAATGTACCCATAAACTTTTTTAATTTTCGTTTGTGGGGAGAAATTCGAAGAATTTTTCCATTATTCGTTGAAAATTTTTAAAAATTTTCATTTCGGCGTGGGGACCTTGGAATTTCTGAGTCTCAAAATTCTGGATTTTTTTAAATAAATTAACAATCTCTTACATTTTTGCTTTTAAATCGCTAATCACTATTTTTGTGGCGCTATTTTTTCAAAACTCTTTAGGACATTGGGAGTTGGTGGGGTTCGGCGGTGCCGATAGGCGCCGCCGGAAAAATTTTGCAATTTTGAGTATATTAACAGAAAATAATAAACTGAAAAGCACTCGTTTTAAAAATTTAAATTTTCAAATATATTCATTTTATTAGGGGTGGAAATTTTGCATTTCGCGCCAAAAAGCGAAATGCGAAACGCCAAAAAATGCGAATAATGCGAAAGGCGAAATGAGAAAATCGAAACCTCGGCCCATCCCTGATACCTTGGTATCTAAATCATTCGTTTTGTTTCTGTTCGTATGTCTTTGGGTTTCGGCTGTTTTCCGTGTGCATTTGGAGCAATTTTGTTGCATAAATTAGAATTTTTAACAATTTGAATTGCGATTTTCGACTTTGTTCGAATTCGGGTCCGCGCGTCGTATAATTGCAAGAAATGAATGTGGCACATTCGTGATCAATGTGACACCGAAAACCCCTATTTGAAATTAATTTTTGATATCTGATTTAAAAAATTGGTCAACAAATTTTTGAGCGAGTTTATACAACCAAGCATACATTATACATCTACTAATATAATGGAATACAGCATTTATAATCCGATTATCATATATACATATCATCCATTCATCACATCGTCGTTCCATCGTATTGGTTATGTTTTGTTGGCATCAGCTTCGTTCCATTCGTCCGCTTAAATTCACACGATGGCACATTCCGTGGCGACGTCATTGCGCAGTTTGTGGTGATCGGCATCGGCGGTGGTTGAAGCATTCACAGGGTGTTTTTTGAGCAGCAAATTCATGAACAAAATCTCGAATACGGATGAACACACCATGACAATGCTGAGCACCTAAAAGTTGGAAAAAATGCCACAAAATCAAATGGGAAAAAGTGGCACACAAACTCACCAAAGTGACAAACGGCAAATTTGTGTGATCCGCACGGAAGTTGGCGCAAATCCAAAAGTTCGTCCAATAGAGCAGCAAACGGGATGAGAGCGCAGCAGAGACACACCAGGGAATGACAGAAGCAAAGGCACAGAGACAGTGGAACTTAAAAACGAAACAAATTAGCAAAACAACTTGCGAAAAATAAAAGTGTCAACATGCAAAAAACTAATTTCAATTTGATCCAAAAAATCAAGGTACTTGTTAATATTTTTGAAAATCTGAGTACAGATAATTAACAAATACCAAAATCAATTGGATTTCGACTGAAAAGCAATTTTGGACACAATTTTGAAATTGCACTGGCCGCCACATATTGCGACCACTCACTTCAACTCCTTCCTCAAATTGGAGCATTGCCATGGTGCCAATGCCAAGGGGGACAAGCGAGAGCAATGCGTAGGACAGTTGGACGGAAAAACAAAGCAAAATGTCATTGATGAGGAGATCTGTGTCTTTGGCAATCACGTCAAAAAAGATGTCAAAAGGCGAAAACTGAAAAAACAAAAATGAAATTGCTTAGATCGTTATGTTTTTGCTGGCGGACCGTTATCGGAATGCAATGGCGTCCAGCGGATGGCAATTTCGTGGCAAATTCGTCCATGAATTGGTGTTGCTGTTCTTCGATTGGTCGGTCATTGGTGCTGATCATCAACATTTGGTTTTGCCATTTGCGATTGTCGAACACAGCGCCGAATTCACCGCTTTTTGAGTCCTTTCCGATGAACGCAAAGCGTTTGCAATGGCCCACAGAGATGTCAAGGATGAAGGCCTGAAAAAACACATCATTTTGATCATTTGGGTGAAATTTAAGCGAATTGACTTTTGGGTCGGCAAAAGTGCCGCAGAATTGGTGAAGTGAACGGAGTTGCCAAATGAATGCCAAAGTAAGCACAATTTGCATCAACTTGAAGTAGACGATCTTCTCCATGGTGCCGCCACGTGTGACGACTTCTTCCGTTTGCTGTGATCGATGAAGAAGCAGAACGATGCTTTGACGAAATGGGCAAATAAAAAGCAATGATGAAATACACTGACGGACGCAAAAATGTGAGCGTTTTGTTCGAAACTTTCCCTTTATATAGGCACACCTTAAATTCCTCCATTTTTCGCGAATTTTCAATTTTTGTTACTAATTATAAGTGTCTATAAAAGGGAAGGCATTGGAAAATTTGCTCTCATTCGTTGCGCCAGTCTGGTTTTAATGCCTCTATTTGCCAAGTGCGTCAAAGCATCGTTCTGCTGCTCCTTCAGCTACAAATCACAGCAAACGGAAGAAGCCGTCACACGTGGCGGCATCATGGAGAAGAAAATCGTCAACTTCAAGCTGATGCAAATTGTGCTCACTTTGGCATTCATTTGGCAACTCATGTCACTTCACGAATTCTGCGGCACATTTGCCGACCCAAAAGTCAATTGCATTTGAATCTCACACTAATGATCCATAATGATGTGATTTTTCAGGCCTTCCTCCAGGACATCTCTGTGGCCCATTGCAAAAGCTTTACACTGATCAGAAAGGACTCAAAAAGTGGCAAATTCGGCGCCGTGTTCAACCAGGACAAATGGCATGACCAATTCTTTGCGAGCAGCACCAATGACCACCAACCAATGGAAGAACAGCAACACCACCAATTCATGGACGAATTGGCCGCGGAATTGCCAACCGCTGGACGTTTTTGTATTCCGATCACGGTGAACCAGCAAAACATAACGATGAATTATATTTTCATTTTTGTTTTTTCAGATTTCGCCGTTTGACTTCTTTTCTGACTGGATTGGCATGGACACAAATCTCCTCAACAATGACATTTTGCTTCCTGTTTCCCTCCAATTCGGCATCGCATTGTTCTCGCTTGTCCTCCTTGGCCTTGGCATCAAGACAATGCTTTGCTCTGTGGGCTTTTATGAGAGCGTAACGCGTGGCCACAGCAAATTCAACCCCACAAAATCGCGTCCAAAATTGCTTTTCAGTCGAAATCCGATGGATTTTTGGCTCTTGTGCACTTTATGAGTTCACAATTGACAATCCCGAGTTTTTTTTACAATCATGTTCGAGCTAAACCTAGCTTTTTGGTATCATCCGAAAGCACAAAGTCCGTGACCACAGCAAATTCAATCCTGACAAAATTGCGTCCCAAAAAATTGCTTTTCAGTCGAAATCCCATGGATTTTTTGATCAGATTGAATTTATTTGCTGGTTTTTGTCGCGTTGAGTTTTTGTGTTCGCCGCCAAGTGTCAAAAAGCATTTGCCATTATTGCGTCGCTTAATTTGTTTGTTTTTTTAGTTTTACGTCTTTTGGTATGCCTTCCCTGCTGTCATTGGTTGGTGTATCTCTGCTGCGCTCTCATCCAATTTGCTGCTCAATTGGACGAACTTCTGGTCTTGCTACAACTTCCGCGCGGATTACACAATTGTGCCGTTGGCCACTTTGGTGAAAATTTATGCCATTTTTTGCCATTTGGTTTTGTGGCATTTTTTTCAACTTTTAGGTGATCAGCATCGTCTTGGCGTGTTCATCCGTCTTCGAGATTTTGTTCATGAATTCGCCGCTGAAAAAGAAGTGCCCCGTGTGTGCTTATGCTTCAACCGTCGACATGAAACAACAATGTGATGGATAAGACATATGATCGATATATTCTATTTCTACGTAAACTGTTGTATTCCATTGTCTATTCCATTATTAGTAGATGTATATGTATGTATGTATCAGATTATCTATTTCGAAATCATAAACTGCTGTATTCTATGTATTGTATTATGTTCATTATATGTATTAGTAGATAAAATTTTGATTGATGTAAAGTTTTTTAGTAAGAATTTATTCCCAATTAGTTATCCAAAAAAGTGATCAGTAGGGCGATTTCATATAAAATTCACAAATTCTTTAACAAAAATGCTTGAAAAATTTTTTTTCATCTAAAAACCAATTTAAAAAATAATACCCCTAACTTTGGAACTTTTTCGACCTTAAAAATGCTCACCAAATCTTTTAAGAGCATCATTAATACAAAAAAAAACGCTTCTGAGTTTTCATTATTTTATTTTTTGCAAAATCTATTCACAAATATTTTTTCAGAAATGTCTAAAACGGTCTAAGTCAGTTGGGCCCAGGGCTGCACGAAATTTCGTGTCGTTTTCGTGTCGTCCCCTTTTTTCGGCACTTTTTGAGTTTCGTTTTCGTGTTTCGTTTTCGTCCGTCAAAAAATTTTCGTTTTCGGTTTCGATTTTAAAAATTTTGTTTTTCGTTTCGTGTTTCGTTTTCGGTTTTTAAAATTTTGGATTTTCGTTTCGTTTTCGTTTTCGTCAGAGCAAAATTTTACGAAAAAGACGAAAATATTTACACCCTTAAGAATGACTTTTTTGGGAAGAAATAATAAGTCATTTTTATTGGAGATTGTAGTTTAGTGGTGCACAAACTTCGTATTTTTGTCCTGGTTTTATTATGTGTTCGAATCCATCTGCCCGCACTTTGTTTTAACCGATTTTTTTTTCATTTAATTTACTATTTTAATTACTAAATCTGTTAACAAATTGCATTTAAATTTTAAAAATTTACCCCAGCGGCGCCTATTGGCACCGCCGGACACTAAACATCTCCCTATTTTCTTTGAAAAATGCAAAAAATAATCAAAAAACTTTGGACAATTTTTCGACAAAATATGTTAACAAATTACAATAAAATTTTCAAAATTTTCCCCAGCGGCGCCTATCGGCACCGCTGGACCCCCCCCCCCCCCCCCCCCCCTCCTCGCACTTCCCCAAAGTGGGAGGTGAAAAATATAATGTGCATTTTTGATCGAATAAATTGTATAAACAACAGTGTTGAAGCAATTTTGCAAAATTTCTTATTTTTGACATTGAAATCTTATTTTTTCAATCACACATCCCTGTACTAGAGCCATATCTGCTTTTCCACCTACTAGGATCTCAATTCCTCCAGTTAGAGGATTCAATTTTCAAGTTTTATGTTTCTTAATTATGATTGAAATAAGTTCAAAAAATTTTCGGTTTTTTTCGTTTCGTTTCGTACGAAAACGGTTATTTTTTCGTTTTCGTGTTTCGTTTTCGTCCGCCAAAATTTTTTCGTTTCGTTTTCGGTTTTCAAAAATTTATTTTTCGTTTCGTGTTTCGTTTTCGTACCGAATGCCCCTTTTCGTTTCGTTTTCGTATACGAAAATTTTTTTTTAAAGTTTTCGTGCAGCCCTGGTTGGGCCCCCACATTTGGGCCCTCGCGTTTGGGCCCCAAATAAAAAATTTTCTATTTTCCAAAAATTCTTTATAAAAACTAACAAATTTTCTACAAGTATCTAATATCAATATTAAAAAACATTTATCAAGGATTCATTGGTAATTGCAAGAAATGCCTTTCAAATACTTAATGACACGGGGAACGGTTAACATAATTTTGATCACTGAAGTTTTTGTGGGCAGCTTCTCAAAAAAATAATTGTTCTGTCGTCATTGCTTAGCGTTCTCTCGTAGCATTCCAATCTTCGGCTTTGAAAAGCGGTTCAGTTCGCGACCCATCTTTGCGCGGACGTTCATCAACCTGAAATTGGTGGCATTTTTGACAATTTTGAAAGTTCAGGCGAACCGAACATATGCTTTGAAGCAAGGGCGTAGCCAGGACCTTCGTTTCGGGGGGGGGGGGGGGCCCAACTCAAAAAGTCGATTCTTAGGGGTGTATTTTTCTTTTTTAGGACAATTTTTAGGGGTGTATTTTTGGTTTTTTGAAATCCCGAATTAGGGGTGTATTTTACAAAATTTTTCGCCAAAAAATTAATATTTTTTGCCATTTTGGCCTCCATTTTTCAAAAATATGGTATATTGGAGGTCCGGCGGTGCCGATAGGCGCCGCCGGGAAAATTTTTGAGTATTTTAATGCAATTTTGTTAAGAAAATTGCTTAAAATTTTAAAAAAATTACAGAAAAATTTTCTTACTTTTTGGGTTTCGGGGGGGGCCCGGGCCCCCTGGGCCCCCCCCCCCCCTAGCTACGCCCTTGCTTTGAAGAGCAAAAGAGCGCATTACAGAAGGCTCTTCCATTTTCTCAACAGCATGCCTTTAGGTACCTAAAAAAAGTTGCGATTTATGAGAAAAATTATATAAAAGGCAGAGAAAGTTGACAGTTACTGTCATTTTTTGCAATTATTATAATTTACGACAAAAGTGTGCAGCTAATTGGCACAAAATGAACCACCGACAATTAAAGAAAATGTGAGACATTTTTAAATTGAATTAATTTAATTATGTTTTCACGCATTTCAGCTGGGTGTGCAACGACATTTTTATGGACATTTTTCCCTATTTTGACCATGCCCAACTCGGCCTCAAATTGGCACTTCTTTCGCCCCGTTTCGATGCTTTGGTGGACACGCATTTCAATGGCCAATCAGAATTGACGCTTTGGAGGACAATCAGAATTCACAAGGAATTAGCAGGACCAAAAGCCACACTTTCTGTTCGATTTGATGGCGATTATGTGGCATTTCCATGGCCCGACCGTCCGTTGCCGAACAAAATTCGCTTTCGCTTCCTTCGAATCTCGTAATTCAACATAAATTTTTTTGTGTGTATTAATTTTTGTTACCCCTTTTTCATGTACATTGACCATTCCGTCGTCGAATTCCTCCGCTCAAATCAGCAAATTTTCGACAATGGCACCAATTTGTATTTGATTTTGAGTTCGTGCAATGCCGAAAGCAATGTCCAGCCAATTTGTGACGTTTTTGTCCGACAGATTTGGCCCATTTTTACGACGACAAATGTCCATCATTTGAGTTTTAAAAATGATGCGCATTTTGACACTTTGCTTCGCCTCACATCGCCTTTAATTCTCTCCAATGTGAACATTAATTCAATGCATTTTGATGCTCTGTTCCCGGATGCGCGTGGTGATGATTTTGATGGGCCAAATGCAACTCCTCCAACTGCTGGCCAAGTGCTTTCCAAATGGTTACACACGCCGACAGCAAATGGCCAACCGAAGCGATTGCGTTGCGTTATTCCTCCGAAAAATCTTGAATGGATCACCAATTTCAAAGAGGTGCTGGTGACTAAATTTTTGTTAAACCGCTACTCTACTGCTGCAGTTTATGCGTCCAACCAATCCACCCGATGACATTGCTTCGAGACCCTTGGATTTGGGGCGGTTGAATTCAAAAATCTTTTCAAATCCCGAATTAGGAGATGTGTTTTGCAGGACGTTGTATTCGTTTTTCGCCAAGAAAAGACTATTTTTGCCATTTTGTGTCCATTTTTTGGGTTTCGGGAGTGCGAGGGAGGGTTTTAGCCCCCTTATTCCCTAGCTAACCCTTGCATCGAAGCGTAATCTTTTTTGTTTTGGATGCATAAATCGTTTGGACGTGTAAACTGCAGCAGAGCCTAAACGACTGACTGATTGATTGCTTTTAATTTGCGTTTCCAATTGTTTAGACATTTCTCCGTGCCACCACTTCTACCGCCAGTTACAAAGTGAATTTTGGTAATTCAACGCCAATTGAGCCATTTGTATTGGTGAACGAACGGACCAAAGAAAAACTGACATTGGAGCAAGTGACAGGCCATCTTTTCAAGTTTCTGTTAAAGCGATGTCCAATGAATGGAGAAACGGCGGCGGTTAAATGGGAAAACGGCGAAAATTCGAATGCCAATTTGAACAAAGCGTATTTTGTGCTTTATGACAATAATTGGATTGGGTGAGTGTAAAAGATAGTTCACCCAAATTCACAGTTCACTTAATTTTAGGCCATTATCGCCACCAGCGGAAGAAGAATAAGAAAAAGCGGATCAAAGCATGGAAAATGTCGTCTAATTGCGCGGAAGTGAATTAATTATATTCGTGAAATGATCGATGAAAAATATTAATTTGTATTTAGCAACCCCGAACACCCTAAAATAGACTAATTTTCCAGGTTTTGATATGCGAAAATGATGAGAAAAAATGCAAATTAGAGGCGCGCTTGTCATTTTTCATGTAAAAAATCTAAAATTGTTTGAGACGGAAAATTTGCCCTTTAAGCATTACATAAGACTGAACAGAAAGAACCCTATCGTTTTACAGAAAAAAGGTGAAAATAAAAATTTTAAAAAATCAGTCCGATTTATGAGAAAAGAAACCCGATATAAAAGGCAGAGAAATTGAAATTATTGTCATTTTTTTCAATTATAACTTACGACAGAAGTGGGCAGCTAATTGCCACAGAATGGACCGACAATTAAAGAAAATGTGAGGCAAATTTAAATTTTATTATTTTTACGCACTCATTTCAGCTGGATATGCAACGATGTTTTGATGGATATTCTTCCGTTCTTTGAACGTGTTGAACTCGGCCTCACATTGGCACTTCTCTCTCCGCGATTCAATGCGCTGGTGGACGCGCATTTCGATGGCCAATCAGAATTGACAATTTGGAGAGCAATCAGAATTAGCAAGGACTCAGCAGGACCAAAAGCAAAATTATCTGTGATCAAACGCAACAACTTGGTGGACTTTCCTTCGCAGGACCGTCCGTTGCCGAACAAAATTCGCTTTAAATACATTCGGATTGAGTAATTCAACACAAATTTTCATTTTATGTTGCTCCTTTTTCAGTTATATTGATCATTCCGTCATCGAGTTTTTTCGCTCCAATCGGCAAATTTGGGACAATGGCACCAATTTGTATTTTCATTTTCATACACCTGAAACCGGAAGCAATGTCCGCCCGATTTGGGATGGTTTTGTCCGTCATATTTGGCCCATTTTTACGACGACAAATCTCCATCATTTGTCCTTTCAAAATAATGCTCATTTGGACACTTTGCTTCGTCTCACTTCGCCGACAATTCTTACCGATCTCAAACAATTGCATTCCATCGATTCATTTGGTGTTTTCCCCGAAGCAATTGTTGTTTCTAATGGGCCAAAAGCAACTCCAAATGCTGGCCATGCGCTGTCCAAATGGTTACACATTCCGACCACCGATGGACGGCCGAAGAAATTGCGCTGCTTTCCGTCTTTATACCAACAACCAAATCTCAAATGGATCAACAGTTTCAAAGAGGTGTGTGACCACTTTCGTTAAACGATTGACTAATTGGTTGCCTTTAATTTGCGTTTTCCATTGCTTAGGCGTTTCTCCGTTCCACCTCTTCTGTCAGTTACCAAGTGAATTTTGGACTGAACAGTTCAACGCCAATTGACCTTTTTGAATTGGAGAACGAACGGACCAAAGAAAAACTGACAATGGACGAAGTGTTGCGTTATCCTAGCAATTGGCTGATGAAGCGATGCCCAATTAATGGGGAGACGGCGGCAATTCAGCAGCAGAAAGACGACAATTCCAAATTGAACAATGTTTATTTTATGCTTTATGCCAATAATTGCATTGGGTGAGTGTAAAAAGTGATTCACCTAATTAAAATTGCACTTACCGTATTTGCTCTAATTATCCCCCATGGGGGATTATTTTTCAACCTCCTCGTAGACTGGGGGATAATTGGAGATTGGGGGATTATCATAGAGGGATTATTCTTCAAACGCCTCCTAGACTGGGGGATAATTGGAGATTGGGGATTAATGGAGATTGGGGGATAATTAGAGCAAATACGGTAATTATATTTTAGGCCATTGTCAGCGGAAGAGGAAGCGGGTAAAAGCAACGATAAAATGTTCTCGACGACTCCCGGGCCAAGTGGATCAGCGGAATGACTAATTATTTTCGAAAAAGTCGTCTGATTGCGCGATTAATTTATATTTGTTGAAATGGTCGATCTCACCAATTGTAATTTGATTTGATGCTCATTTATTTTCTCTCTCAGAAATGCTCTCTCACTTTCATTTTGTTGATTCTTCGAATACATAATATATTTATTCGTTCGTTCGTTTTTTTAAATTTTTATGGATGTTCCGACAAAAAAGTAATCATTTTCCGGGTTTTTATAAGCTTTATGAAATTTTGATTTTTTTTTTTTGCTGACTCTAAATGGCCTTAAAATGACTTAAAAAGTGTTCTAAACTTTGTCTAGCCTCTAACATGCATTTTTTGTGACTTTTTTTTACCCTTTTTGGGATTTTTAAGACTTTTTTGAGTTTTTGCGACTTTTTTCATGATTTTTTTACTTTTTGAGGCAAAAATTGAATTTTAGTGAAGAAAACGTGCCGAAAATACAAAGAAAATTCAGAAAAATAAAATTTATATCGATAAAAAGGCAATGAAATCTGGATGAATTTTTTTCTTAATTGTTGGAAGAATCTCTTTTTCATGCCTATTTTAGGTACCTATTTATAAAATTAAGTGCCTAAAAAATGATCAAAATGTTATTCTATAAATTATTTAAAATGGGATTTTTTAATTTTCGCCTAATTTTTCAAGACTTTTTTGCATTTTTTCGTGCTTTTTGGATTTTTTTGTGACTTTTTGGCTATATTTTTCAGGACTTTTTTCCATTTTTCGTGGTTTTTTTTTTGTTGCGTATTTTATGACTTTTTTGTGACTTTTTGGCGATTTTTTATGACTTTTTTAGTCGACTTTTTGAAGATTTTTGGTGACTTAAATTCCCAGCCCTAGTTATTAGGGGCCTAAATAGGGGCAAAAAATCGTGAAATAAGTGCGAATAGTATTTTTAGCTTGGTTAGATGCTTATAGGATGCCTTTTTATTTCCATATTTCAGGTTTTTGTCCATATTTCCATATTTTACATCCATATTTTGGCATTTTCACTAAAAATTCATAAATACACCCCTAAAGATGGAAAATTTTTGGAAAAACACCCTTCATATCGAAAAATTTTGGGAAAAATATCAAAATTGAAAAATTCTGTTAAGCGACATAAAAAGCAATGGAAACTGTTTTTTTAAGTAAATTTTAGCTGAGTTGACGAATCGAATTGTTGGCGCGCCGCGCCATTAATGTGAACCGAGAATAGTCAATGTGAAAAAAAGGAAAATTCTGCGCTAATATTTTTGTATAAAAATGCCATTTTTTCTTTTTCTCCTCCTCATTCCATTCATTCTTCATAATATTTCCGGTCATTTTGTTGCTGCAAATGTCTTCAGCAGAAATTCTGTACGTTTATTATTTTCAAAACCAATTGTTGAAAGTTAGCTTTGTCGGCCTCAAAAAAGTTTTAAAAAAAGCTAAAATTTCCCTTTGGATTCCTTCGCTTTGGTGCTGTTGTGCCGTCAAATCCCAAACCGGCGAAGTGAATAAATAAAGGATTTATTCAAGTTGGGAAGACACAAATAAATAAAATAAGCGAAGAGGGATGGAGGGCAAAGGGCGAATATTGATTGAACAATATAAGCAAAATAAATGGTTGACAACTGAATGACGGGGAGGTCAGAGGACGCGTGGTATTTATGGGGGACAGAAGGGAAGAGAGAGAGAGGAGAGATAAGGGGAGAGAAATAAAGATGTGAAAATAATATGGGCGGACAAAAGAGTACCAATCCCAACATCTTCCCCCTTAAAAAAAATCTTTTCCTCGGTTCTTCCAATGATCCGTCCGTCTGACACGTCCGTTTGATTCGTCCGTTCATGATGGGGAGTAGCGATCAGGCGGTCGCCGTTTGCGTTGCGATCGTCGTTGATCAGGCACTTCTGGCGCTCGATCAGCTTCCTCCACGACGGGTTGTTCGGCCACGGCTGGTGCAATAACAGCAGCGGGTGCCACTACGGGCAACTGCACTTGGCCACCATGCTGAACCAGCGGTGGTGCCAATGGCAAATCAAACGCATCATTGAACACATTCAATGCGTCTGTGCCGATTTCGTCAGTGCTTCTCACAAGCAACTGATTGGCATGGAAACGTCCGAATTTTCCATCCAAAAATTCGACGTCATAAATTACACCTTTACATTTTGTGATTTTTCCTGGACGCCAAGGCTGAGAAAGACGATGCCGAGCGAGAACCTTATCGCCCACGGCAAAAGATCTCGGTTTGGCTCCATGGCGCCTATTGAACTGCTTCTCCATGGCCTCGTCTCGAATTATCGGTGCCTTTGGCTTTGACCTCAACAAGTCCAAAGTCGTGCGCGGTTTCCTTTGCAGGAACATTTCGGCCGGACATTTGCACTCCGGCAAAGCCTCACAAGACGTGGTCCGGTATGTTGCCAAAAATGTGGTCAACATTTCCGATGCTCCTTCTCCTCTAATTTTCCGGCATGTCCTCTTGAACGTATCGACAAAACGCTCAGCTTGTCCGTTCGGCATGGGATTATACGGAGCAGAGAACAGATGGTTGATGCCATTTTCAGTCACAAATTCCTTAAATTCCTTTGAAGCGAATTGTGTGCCGTTGTCCGTGACCAAAATTTCGGGAAGGCCATAACTGGCACAGAGTGATCGCAATTTGTCGATCGTAGCCGCGGAATTCGATGAACGCATTTCGAAGACCTCAGGCCACTTCGAATACGCATCAACAATTACGAGAAACATTTTTCCCATAAATGGTCCGGCGTAGTCCAAATGTACGCGTTTCCACGGTCCGTCAGCTTTTGGCCACGAGTGAAGTTCAGTCTTCACCGGCATTTTTGCCTCCATTGTGCATTCGTTGCACGTTTTGACAAAATTTTCAATTTGTTCGTCCATCCCAGGCCAGTAAACGTACTGCCTGGCGAGAGCTTTCATTCGCTTCATCCCTGGATGACCTCGGTGCAAAAGTTGTAGGACATCCTTTTGAAGCGATGCCGGAATCACAACTCTGTCTGCATAAAGCAGACATTCATCCTCGATGGTCAAAGCGTCTCGTCTTCGATGGAACGGAACGATGTCTGCGGCCATTTTGTTTTTCTTTGGCCAATGTGAGCAGACAAACTTCTTCACTTTCTGAATCACCTGATCATTTTTCGCGGCGTTAGCCAAATCACTGTGATCCAGTGGGAGAGTTTTCGAAACAAAGTTCAACACTCCCGTTCCATTGCTTTCACGGATATTTGCAATGATCACTTCGTTGTCCGGCACCGGTGTCTTCGCAATTAGGCGAGATAAAACATCCGCTTGACCAAAATCAGCAGTGTTTTGGTATTCGATTTCGAAGTCATAGCCGAGCAACGTGATTGCCCATCTTTGCAATCGATTCGCAGTACATGCCTTAATTCCCTTTTTGTTGCCAAAAATGGATAACAACGGTTTGTGGTCCGTCTGCAGAGTGAAGTGTCTCCCGAAGAGATACTTGTGGAATTTCTGAACGGCAAAGACAATCGCTAAGCCTTCTTTCTCGATTTGAGAATAATTCTTTTCTGCTGCTGACAAGGACGATGAGGCATGAGCGATGGCTTTAAGACTTCCATCCGAAAAGCGATGAGAGATCACGGCTCCAATTCCATGCTCAGAAGCATCTGCCGATACAATGATCTCTTGTGCCGGGTCATAGTGTGTCAGCAACTGATCAGATTTCAAAATTTTGATCACTTTCTCAAAAGCATTTTGACAATCTGCTGACCAATGCCACACTTTGTCCTGCTTCAACAATTCGTCCAACGGCTGTCGGATGAACCTCATGTTCTTCACGAATTGTTGGTAATGGTTGATCATTCCCAAAAATGATCGAACCTCGGACACGTTTGTCGGAACAGGCATCTCAGAAATCGCCTGAATTTTCGTTTGGTCCGGTCGTCTTCCGTCCTGATCAATGACAAATCCAAGATATTTAATCTGACTTTGACAGAAGAAGCACTTCTCTGGCTTGACACGGAACCCAAACTTTTCAAAACGCTTGAAGACTTCTTCAAGGTGTGTCTGATGATCTTCGGATGATCGGCTTACGACGATCACATCATCCAAATATGCCGTAGCAAATGGACAGTCCGCCAGCATTGAGTCCATAATTGACTGAAATATGCCTGGCGCTGACTTAACTCCAAACGGCAGTCGCTGAAATTGGTAATTTCCTCGGTGGGTGGCAATCGTGCACACTTCCTTGGATTTCTCATCCAATTCGACTTGCAAATATGCATCCTTCAAGTCAATTTGAGAGAAAATCCTTCCACCGTTCAGCTTCGCAAAAATATCGTCGGGCAATGGGAGTGGATGCTGATGAAGCAGCAGCGCATTGTTCAAACCGGTAGAAAAATCGGCACAAATACGCGCTGGCCCATTGGCCTTCTTCACCACCACAATTGGGGCGGCCCAATGGGTGTGATCAACAGATTTGATCACCTTCTGCTCCAACAATCGGTCCAGCTCTTCCTCTACAACCAAACGTGTGTTGTAAGGCACTGGCCGGGGACGACAGTAGACGGGCACAGCCTCAGGCCTCAATTCCAAATGAGCCTTTGCTTTAGTGCAATGTCCAAGTCCCTCCGCAAAAACAAGCGGAAATGTTGTTTGAAGCGCAGTCAATGTGGCCTTCGGTTGAGGATTCGGCGACTTCTTCGCTTCCTTCTTCACCACATTGACATTCATGGCCTTTTCAACTTCCCTTCTGAAAGCGTCCAACAGGCCAAGGGCATCCAACATATCAATTCCCAAAAGATTCAGTGAACCTTTCTTGGTCACATAATATTGCCCATTAACTGTTTTTCCTCCAAATGAAAAACGTGCTGTGCCTTTTCCCAAAAGCGTACAGCTTGTACCGTCATGGTACACGGCTTGCTCATTACAGTGGGTGAGCCGTGGCTTTCCAATAGCCATGTGTGCGACTTCGTCCAGCACAGTTAAGTCGGCACCCGAGTCAAGCACAAATTTGATCGGATTGTCATCCACCCAGATCGTCACTTCCATCAGTCGTGTCGATCCATTTAGGGTGTTCACCATTAGGCCACCAATTCGCAGGGCATTCATCTTCTTGCCTAGCTTTGGTCCCTTTTGCTTTGCCAGCCATTCATGGTGTGCGGCGCACATACTCTGCACATGTCCAACTTTCGAGCATTTTCGACATACTGTCTTCAAATGCGGACAGTTCAGTGGAGTGTGCTCTCTGCCACAACGCCAACATGATTGGTGCTTACAGCCTTTTTCTCCGAAATTGTCCTTCTTGGTTGTTGCCTGCGCTTTACAGCCAAAATGTTGGAGTTCGATGGTCTCTCCATTGCTTTTGCTTCCGAAATGGTAGACAGAAACATTTGAATGTCGTTCACAACATTTTCATATGTTGCTCTGTCACCGTCGGCAGCCAACTTTGACAGTATGCGCTTTCGCAATTCAGCATCCTTCGGCGATTTGAGCGCCACGAGGAGCATCAAGCAGTTGAACTGCTGTTCGTTGAGTTTCTTAAACTCAAAATCGCTTAACAGCCTTTTGTGGCGGATGATGAAACCGCGAAAATCCTCCTCGTCCTGCTTTTCAGCCTTTAAGCACACATATCGGTTGATCCACACTGACTGCTGCTTCGCGAATAAGCTTAACAGCATTTCCGAAGTCTTTGTAAAGTCAAACTCAGTTGGCTTTTTCGGCAAACAGTGTTTGCTGTACTCGGCGTAGGCCGTCTCGCTTAGCTTTGTCAGCAATAGCTTAACCTTCAATTCATCCTGAAGGTTTGGCGCGGAGCAGTCGAGCGCGAGGGCAAAGCGTTCCAGCCAACCCTCAATGTCGCTTTCGACGTGGTCACCAAGACCAAAACAGTCGAAATTTGCCAAATTCGGCGATTGAGTCGGTTGAGCTGGTGCTGCGACATTTGCTTGCTGCGCAGTCAAGAACTGCTGGAACACGTCGGACAGTTGACGAATTGCTGCTTCGGCCATTTTCAATGCTCACTGCTCACAACAATTGATGAACAACAACTGAAAAGTTGAACAATCAAAATTGTTTTGTTGAAAACCAAAACAAAAGTCGAGCTGATTGAGTTCGATGTCGGCAGGGCGTCGCCAATGTTGTGCCGTCAAATCCCAAACCGGCGAAGTGAATAAATAAAGGATTTATTCAAGTTGGGAAGACACAAATAAATAAAATAAGCGAAGAGGGATGGAGGGCAAAGGGCGAATATTGATTGAACAATATAAGCAAAATAAATGGTTGACAACTGAATGACGGGGAGGTCAGAGGACGCGTGGTATTTATGGGGGACAGAAGGGAAGAGAGAGAGAGGAGAGATAAGGGGAGAGAAATAAAGATGTGAAAATAATATGGGCGGACAAAAGAGTACCAATCCCAACAGGTGCTTTTCCTTTCCCTTCCATTCATTCATTTCCCAAGTTCATTTTCAGTTTGTGTGCCATGTTTCTTCTTCTGTTGGTCGAATGTGCCATCATTTTTTGGATCATTTTTGACCATGTCAAAAAAGGTCGACGCCCTCACAAAAAAGAAATGTAAATAAATAAACAAAAATTTTGAAAATTCTTTCAATTTTCAGCTTTATCTGCAGCGATTGTTGGCTTTTGGTGTTCGATTTTCTTGCGCCTTCTCAACTTGGCCTTGAAATTGCAATGATCAGCCGTCGATTTGACTTATATGTAGACGAACATTTCAAGACACGCAAATGGGCATTGACCAACAACAATTTGATTATTCAATGGCACATTAAAAAAATGGCACGAAGAAAATGCAAATTGTCAAATCCGATGGCTATCCATTGCCAATTCCGCAAGAACCGTTGCCGAACAAAGTGATGGGATTCAGCGGACGCATTCAGATCATGTAAAAACTGTTTAGATAAAGCGCATAGGCAGACAGATCCTTGGCTTCGGAGGGGGGAGGGGGGGGGGCTGAATTTCAAAAAAATTGAAAAATTTGCCCATTTTTCTTGAAAATCTTATTTTTTTTGATTGGAATTTATTTGTTGTGATCATCACACATTTATGGCACTTTTCAGTTACATCGATCAAAATGTGCTCACTTTTCTCAGCCATTTTCACCATTCTTTCGCCGCCACTTATACAGTGGATTTGGACATTATCACTGAAGACAGTCGCATTTTGGAATTTGTTTTGAACAACATTTGGCCAATGTTCCGTGATTCAATTCGTCGCATAAATTTGAACGCCATCACTTTTCGTCGCATGTGCGAATTGGCCCCATCAATGCTCACCGATTGTCCAGCACTTCGTCTTCTCGATTCGGATGACGGCATTTTCACCGCTTTTCCGCCCGTTGAAAGTGCCAATGTGACGGATGGCGAAACGATGGCCAAATGGCTCTTCACGCCAAGTCCGGATGGTGGGCCCAAGTGGCTCAAATGCCTTGTCAATTCATCGCTGGATCAATGGACGACAAATATGGAACAGCTCAGAACGGTGATTATCGGAACGGGCCAACTCAGTCTGAGCCAACTTTAAGCGTCAATATAACTCTTGAAGTTGTTGAACGAATGAATATTCAACGCTCTTGATTTCATTCGAATGCTCTTCGCATGCTCAATTAGTCTACTAAATAATTACAGAGAATGTCGAACTGTAAAAAAAGAGAGACAAAAAACTTCGAAAATTCTGTCTTTTTTTTGTGAGCGTTGCTTAATTACTTCGAAATAGCTCAGAAATACCATCTTCTAAAGATTTAAAGCTTTCGAATGATACCCAATGTTTGTTAAGTTTTGTCAACAAAGAAAAAGAATTATAACTTAGTGAATTTTGTTGATTGTGAGACGGAGTTAGCCCCTTACCGGTGATTTTGTCACCCTATTTCATTGGGTTTTTTTTTTTGTATATTTTTGTCCCATTTTTAGGCATTTTCCAATGCTTCTTCACCACTGACTTTCCACATTCACTTAACGCTTTCGTCCACTTTGATTGGCTCCGTTGTGCCATTCTTTCTGATCAACGAAGTGAGTGGGGAGCAATTGGCACTGGAGCAATATGACCTCGATAATATTGAGCTCCTCCGTTGTCCAATTGGATGGGTTTGGGAAAATTGGAAAATGAGTGGACAGAATCGTGTGCTGCTCGACCGAGACGGCTTTAGCATTTGGATCAGAGACGGCGGATTCGACGAGGGGTGAACAAAGCAATTTTAAATTGATCAATAAAAGTTATGATCAAAAATGCTCGAAAAAGTATGGTTTTTTGGGATTCTCAGGCCATTAACCTTTTTTGGTAGTTAACGAAGTTTTTAATTGTTTTTTGGCTAACATCCCCCAGCCAGCACCTTTGAAATGGACAGAGATATATGGCACTAAAAATAAACGATTGGTTAATTTGTTGGACTCATAAAATGCCATTGGACCCATGAAAATTGAATGAATGAGCTTAGAATGCAATTTAAATCTTTTTATTTTTCAGTCTTCTCGACGCCGCTTCTCCCGGGTCAAGTGGTCAGCAACAATAGCAGCAGAAATGAATTAATTGTTGATTGATGGTTACTTGGTGCGATTATGTGACCCAAATGATGCTGGCTGGCACTATGCCATTCCAACAATATTGTATTATATATAGTTAGTAAGCTAATTTTGTATTGTATTTGACCTTTGCCTGCTTGCCGTAAATGCGTCCATTTTCCTTGTATTTTATGTGTATGTACATTGCATTAATTCATTTTGAATAATCGTTGATAAAAAATAGCTAATGATAACTGACATGAAATTCCCGACTTTAAAAAAAACTGATGTAGATTTCACGCATATTTTGGTGATACTGGAGAATTGGTGTCCCGGTGAAAAATAAATTATGATGTTTTCTCTTCTAAAAGTCGTTAAAACATATTTATGTTTTCCGAGTATTAGCAGTCTTTCAAACAAAAATCCGCAATTTTGATTTTGAATTTTAAAATCGGAATTGGTCAAAATTGTTGTCAGTTTTCATGATTAGAGTGACCCCAAAAACAATTTTTATGGCACTAAAGTAGTAAAATGGACGAAATGCATTAAGAAAAGACCAACCCCTGTACCTGAAAAGGGTGCCTTTAAGGCCAATAATGAGTTCTAAATTACTCAATTCGAAGGTCATTAAAGCGAAACGCGGAGAAATCAGTGCCATGAAAAATGCCAAATTTGGCTGACATTTTCATTAAAGTTTGTTTCACTTTCTTGGCCACGCGAACAGTTCGCCGTCCTAATTGTTGATTTTCACCAATTGTTGCAGAAGAAATTCAGCAATGGTCGGCGGAGAAAGTTTTTTCTTTTAATGGGCGGCGCAATTAAAATTAATTTTATCTAAAGTTTTTTATTAGCTACCAGGGCGAGGATTCTTAGGTTTTTATTTATTTTTTTCTACATCTTTAATTCGATGAGAAATGCACGAAAAACACATTTTTTGTTCGGAAATTCTTCGTTTTATCGCCCTTAAAATCCTCATTTTGGATATTCGCCCCTAAAATCGCATAAGTTTTTATCAAATGGAAGGCTATTTTATGTAAAACAATCAGCAAAAACTCCCAAAATTTTAAATAAAATTTTTTTGATTT
The DNA here is from genome assembly GCA_023374025.1 of Heterodera schachtii. NCBI lineage: Eukaryota > Metazoa > Nematoda > Chromadorea > Rhabditida > Heteroderidae > Heterodera > Heterodera schachtii. Next base: position 105,329 of record SIJG01000028.1, read on the forward strand.
CTGAGATAAAATGAGAGCATCAAATCAAATTCGAATTGGTTGAGATCGTCGATCATTTCTTAAACATAATTAATTTTCGTTGCTTTCATTCATTTGTCCGCTTTTTCTTCTTCCGTTGGTGGTGGCGACAATGGCCTAAAATTAGTTGCAATTTGCATTTGGATGAATTATTTTTCTGCTCTCACCCAATGCTATCATTGTCACGCCACAAATTAAATGAGACTTTGTTCAAATTGGCGTCCCCACAATTTTCGTCGTTTTTCCATTGATCCGCCGCCTTTTCAGTAATTGGGCACCGTTTCAGCAACCAATCATTAATGACTTTGCCACCGCCATCTCCATTCTCCATCAGTGTCAGCTTCTCTTTATTCACTAATTCAAATGGCTCGGCTCAATTGGCGTTGTTGTCGCGTAAAAACTAATCCGAATATTGTAAGCGACAGAAGTGGTGTCACGGAGAAATGCCTAAACAAAAAGGAAGTGCAAATCAATGGCAATCAATTAGTTGTTTAATGAATAGAGTCACCTCTTTGAAATTGTTGATCCAATCTAAGTCTTCTTCTTGGTTAAAATCTTCGCAAACCAATTGCTTCGGTTGACCATTTTTTGTTGGAAGTGCAACCATTTGGACAATGCTTGGCGAGCAGTTGCATTTGGCCCATCATCAGCAATTACGTCGGGGAACAGATCAACAGATTGGATTGAATTTAAGTGATCAAGATCAGTGAGAATTGTTGGCGATGTGCGACGGCGCAAACTGTCCAAATCTTCGGTGGCATCGTTGAAGCCCAATTGGCGAATGTTTGTCGCAAAAATTGGCCAAATTTCAGGGACAAAAACATCCCAAATTGGCTGGACATTTTCAATATACAATTCCAATTTGGTGCCCATTCTGTCCCAAATTTGCTTGTTGGCATGGAGAAATTCAATGACGGAATGGTCAATGTAGCTGAAGAAACATACAAATGTTTTAATATACAAAAAAGTTTAAAATTACTCAATCCGAAGGAGACCAAAGCGAATTTTATTTGGCAGCGGACGATCCGGCATCGGAAATGCCATAAATGTGCCACCGATCCATACAGACAGTTTCGGTTCTGGTCCTTCGTCCTTGTCAATTCTTATGTAATTCCAAAGCGTCAATTCCGTCGTTTTTGCCATTGAAATGCGTGTCCACCAAAATGTCGAAACGGTCAGAAAGCAATGCCATTGTGAGACCAAGTTCAACACGGTCAAACAGAGGGAAAATGTCCATCCACACGTCGTTGCACACCCAACTGAAATATGGGAAAACGAATTGGGAAAATTTCAAAATTTAATTTTTCGAAAAAATTCCTTACCGTCTGTTCATTTTTTGCTGCAATTAGCACACTTTTGTCGTAAGTTGTGATTGTTAACCAAAATAAAAACTTTATTTGTATTCCAAAAAGCAGAAAACTTAGTTGATTATGATTTGGGCAAAGATTTTATCTTTTATCTTTTCAAAAAATGGATAAATTTTTATGAATAGGGCAGAGATTCCATCGAAAATGAAGAAAGGGGCTCAAAAATAGCATTTCTACATTAAAATTATTTGTTTTGGTGAAAGTTTTTAGTCCATATAAATCCATATTTTGGGGGTTTTCGGAAATAAATCCATATTTCGACATTTTTGCCTTTTTAGGGCATATTTATAAAAATTTTCAACAAAAAACTGTCCATAACTTTTGTCAATGTCAACCAAATTAACCGATAGCCGAAGAGTCATCTATTAGCTCACCTAAGTTTCAAAAATTTGGCCAAGTTGGAGCAAAGTTATGGCCAAAAGTACACAAGCAACCAAGTTTTCAGAGATTTTTGGCTAAACTTTTTTGAAACAGCGAAATTTTTTGAAATTTTGCAGGCTAATAGAGGACACTTAAAACTATAGAAAGATATCAAGCAAATAAAAAACCAAACATTTTATAACGATTTTTCTTAAACAACATTAAAATAATTTTGGTCACCAAAAATCCTGGTAAAAACTTTCTTTGAACCAACAAAATTATGAAATCTTGATATCATTCGATAGCACTCAGTGTTTTCTACTAGCCTGCAAAATTTCAAAAAATTTTGCTATGTTTTATGTGGTATTAGTGACTTTTTGACCCTTTATTTGATTGTTTGAATTTGTTTGGCATAGTGTTTATTTGAATTGACTCAAATATTTTGTTTTTCTTCTAGAGTAGTTGGTGGATTTTAGGGTAATACTCTAGTTTGTCCCCCCCCCCTTTTTTTCGAAAAATTTTTTTAGTTTTAAGTCATGAAAACATGTTACCATGGATTTTCGGGGTCGCTGACCACGAATCCGGCATCCATTTTGACCAATTCCGAATCTTGGACCAAAATTCGAACAAAAAGTCGAAAAATTAAATTTTTCGAATTTCAAATTCTTCGTTCAAACTTTGTTTAAATACATGAGAATGAAGTCAAAGTCGTTAGTGCTTCAATAAAAGATCATTTAACCCATTATGGGCGCCGGATTCGTGATCAGCGACCCCGAAAACCCCATAAAAAGTGTTATTATGACTTTTGAAAACATAAAAAATTTTTCGAAAAAAGGGGGGGGGGGACAAACTAGAGTATTACCGATTTTAGTTGTCGTTTGTGTTAATTTTAGGCGTTTTATTGGTCGTTGATTGATTTGTGTTTAATTTATTTTGTGTTGACTGAATTTATTTTAATTTAAATTGTCTTTTTAATTATTTGTTGGATAAATTTATTTTGTTTTGGTGTTTGGTTTTTAAAAGCAGGTTTTGCCTAATTTCACAGACATTTGTCCCCTTGTCCTCTAAAAGGCATTGAACTGTGGCGAAGAAACCCTTGGGAAAATTGCTTGTGTACTTTTGGCCATAACTTTGCTGAAACTTGGCTAAATTTTTTGAAATTATCATTAGCCATTTTATCAACAATTACTCACAATTAATTAGATACACATAAAATACAATGCAAATGGACGGATTTGCGAACAAGCAAAGGTCAAATACAAACAGATAAACAAACAATTAGGCAATATTTAAATGGCAAATTGCCAAAATCATTTCGATCACATAATTACACCAGCCAATTAATTCATTTCTGCTGCTGATCACTCTGTCCAGGAGAAGCGGCGTCGAGAAGACTGAAAAACAATGATTATTCCTTGCAAATTATAAGTCAATGGCATTTTATGAGTCCAATTAACTAACTGTCCTTGATTTTTTTACCATAATTCTGTCCATTTCAAAACAAAACCGTACCTTTTTGGTACCAATTTAAAGAACAAAGTCTAAGCAATTGGTGAATGGACTCATAAAATAATTAAGCATTTTAAATTATTCACCCGTCGTCGTATCCGCCGTCTCTGATCCGAATGTTAATTGGGTTCGTCCGAGCATTGAATTTATCCGTCATATTTTCCCAATTTCTTCCATTCCATCCAATTGGATAACGGATGAGACAAAAGTCATTTTCAGATTGACGAAGCATCAATTTCTCCACAGTCACTGCGTTGATCAGATCAAATGGCACAGCGGAGTCAATTGGAGAAGAGGACCGAAAGTGAATGCGAAAAGTAACCGAAGAAGAAGCATTGGAAAATGCCTAAAAATGGGACCAAAAATCATAGAAAAACCAATTAAATAGGGATAATCACCGCTTTGAACTGTTCCATCGTTGACGACCATTGATCCGGTGAATTAATAGAGCATTCGAGCACCTTCGGCACACCATCCGGACGAGGCGTCAACAACCATTTGGTCACAGCTTGGCCATCCGACGCCATGGCACTGTCATCAGGCGGAAATTCAGGGAAAATGCCGTCATCAAACAACATAGCAAGAAGGGATGGACAATCGCTGAGAAGTGACGGGGCCAATTGGCGCATACGGCGAAAAGCAATGGAGTTCAAAATCATCAGATGCATTGAATGGCAAAACATTGGCCAAATGTTGAGCAAAACAAATTTCAAAATTCGATCATTGCCCGTGGTAATGTACAAATCCGTTGAACAAACGGCGAAAAAACGGTGAAAACGGCGGAGAAATGCGATGACATTTTGATCGATGTAGCTGAAAATGTGATAACTCATAAATCAAAAAATCTGGATGATCGGCTTCTTACGCGATCGTAATGCCACTGAATCCGATGACTTTGTTCGGCAACGGATTTTGCGGAATTGGCAATGGATTTCCATCGGAATTGGCAATTTGCATTTGCTTGGTGCCATTTTCTTGAATGTCCCATTGGATAAGCAATTTGTTGTTCAATTTCCATTTGCGCGTCTTGAAATGTTCATCCACATAGAAGTCAAAGCGGCGATTGATCAGTGCAATTCCAAGGCCGAGCTGAGAAGGCGCAAGAAAATCGAACACCAAAAGCCAACAGTCGCCGCAGATAAAACTGAAAAAATGAAGAAGTTTCATTAATTTCCAAATTTTTTACATTTCTTTTTTGTGAGGGCGTCGTCGTTTTTTGACATGGCCAAAAAAGAACCAAAGAATGGTGGCACAGCCAACCAACAAAAGAGTCACGGCACACCAACTGAAAGAAATAAATTGGGTAAATAAATGAATGGAAGGGATGGAAAAGCAATGAAACGGTCAAAGGTCAAAGCGAGGGAATCCAAAAGTGAAGTTTGAGGTTCCAAAAAGCTACAGTTTAAAAATTCGTTTTGAAATTGTTAAAATTGGTTACAAGTTTAAATGTCGAGCTAAATAAATGCGAAATGTTTCAAAAAGAAATAAAAAACGTACAGAATTTCTGAAGACATTTGTAGGAACTGAATGACCGGAAAATATAGGGAGAATGAATAGAATGAGGAGGAGAAGAAAAAAAGTCATTTTTATACTAAAATATTAGCGTAGCAATTTGAGGTGGGAAAAGTCGGCGTTTGTCGGGTATAAAAAAAGGAATGGATCATTTGACGCGAATGCCATTCTATGTAATATTCTTGGTCAAAAACATTTAATTGTTTGTTTGTTTTTGTGGGAGAATTATTTGGTATCAACTAAAGGCTAGCAGAAAATTGTTATGCCATGGCATTTTTTATGTTGCGGCACTGTTTAACCAAAATCCGTTTTATCATTAGCCATTTTATCAACGATTACTCACAATTAATGAATTAATTACATGCACATAAAATAGAATGGAAATGGACGGATTTGCGAACAAGCAAAGGTCAAATACAAACAGACAAACAAACAATTAGTCAATATTTAAATGGCAAAGTGCCAAAATCATTTCGGTCAGACAATTGTGTCACCAATCAATTGGTTGGTCCATTTCTTCTGCTGATCATTAGGCCCGGGAGAAGCGGAGTCGAGGAGACTGAACAAACGATCATTTGATTGTAATTATAAGTCATTGGGACTCAAAAACCAAAAAATCACATTTATCCGTTCAAATAAATAACAGTTCTGATTTAAAAAGCAAATCTTTTTTTGCAATTATAACTTATTAAGACCAAAAGTGTGCAGCTAATTGCCTCTAAATGAAGCGACGTTGAAGGAAAATGTGAGAAATTATCAACATAAAGAAATTTCTCATTTTCATTAATTTTCACGCTTTTCAGTTGGATTTGTAACGATGTGTGGATGGATATTATCCCTTTCTTTGAACGTGTTTAACTTGGCTTCGCTTTAATGACCTTCTGATTTAGTAATTCGAACAGTTCTAAATACAAACATACATATGTATTTATTTATATGAGGTCCCGTTTTCCGGTAAAATTAAAGAATTCGTCCAATTTTAATTTTTATAATAATTTAAAATACATTTTCCAATTCCTCTCGTTGAGGAAATTAAATTGGTACCATTTTTAGGGTTCGGCGACAATTTTGAACAGAGTTATAAGCTTGGGACTACTAAATCCTGGCACTATAATTTTGTTCAGAATTATTACAGGGGGCCTTAAAATGGTAACAATCGTCGATTTCATAATTAAGTGTAATTAATTAAATGAAAATCGAGTCGTCTTCTTCAATTTCTTCCCATTTTCAGCTCCATTGACCATTCCGTGATCACATTTCTCCGTTCCAACAAGCACATTTGGGACAGAAATGGCACCAAATTTGATTTGAATGTGTTGTCACATGAAAACGTTATCCTGTCGACTTGGAATGTCATTGTCCGTGAAATTTGGCCCATTTTTACGACGACTAAAATTCACAATTTGGCTTTTTCCGTTGATGCTCATTTGGACGCTTTGCTTCATCTCACATCGCCAACAATTCTCTCCGACCTGAACATTAATTCAATCAATTCTGGTCTTGTGTACCCCGGTCTAATTGATGTCATTAGTGATTTTGATGGGCCAAATGCAATTTCTTCTGTTGGCCAAGCGTTGTCCAAATGGCTTCACACGCCGAGAAAAGACGGGCAAACAAAGCGATTGCGTTGTTTTTATCATTTTTATCCAACAAATCTCGAATGGGTCAACAATTTCAAGAAGGTGGCCGGCCACAATTTTGTTAATCGACTACTAATTGATTGATGATTGCCTTTAATTTGAATCGACTAATTGGGTTGATTGCCCTTGATTTACGCTTTGTTTTTGTTTAGACTTTTCTCTGTGCCACCGCTTCGGTCAGTTACACCGTTCAATTTAAAATGTTCGTACCCGCCGAGCCATTTGAATTGGTGAACGAACGAACAAATGAGAAGCTGACGCTGGAGGAAATGTCACTTTATGGTGATGGCGATTGGCTGTTGAAGCGATGTCCAATAATTGTTGGGGAAACAGCGGTGACGGATCAGTGGGAAATCGACGAAAATTCGGATGACAATTTGAATAATGTCAATTTTATTTTCTGGGGTGGCATTAATTGCATTGGGTGAGACTCTGATGCAACAGCATTCATTTTGATTTTGTCGGAAAATTAAAAAAAATTTATTTAGGCCATTGTCGCCACCAGCGGAAGAAAAAGAAAAAGCGGACGAATGAAAGCAATGAAAATTAATTATATTTGTTGAAATGATCAATGATCTCACCAATTGGAATTTGATTTGATGGTCTCATCATTTTCTCGTCATAAATGCTTTGTTAATTCTTACATTTATTTGTTTTGCTTTTTTGTGGTACAATTTCGGTACTTCCGTGTTTTGCTACCCCCCCCCCCCCCTCGAAAAATTTTATAGATTCCATATCTTGGAGTTTTCAAGGACATTGACTATGCAAATGGTGTTTGTTTTTATATCTGATGACAGGTCATACATTTAACAAAATTTCTATGATTTTTTTGAAATTTAAAAATTTTTCGGGGGGAGGGAGTAGCAAAACAAGGAAGTACCACAATTTCTTGGTATCATTTGAAAAGCTTAAACTATAGGTTTTTTTCTCATGTTTTCGCTTTTTTCTACATCAATTTTTTCAGTTCAATTTCGGTGACTATACAAATTTTAAAAAGGATTCTTTTAATTTTTCGCTTCATGGCATTTTTATGCTGTTTTTTTTGAAAAATTCAAAAATATTTACGAATTTTTCAAAAAATACACTTGGTAAGATTTTTTTTTGAAAATCCTTGTCCTGTATAGAATGCGTGCCCCCGAGGGGGGAAATTGAGAGGCCTTATATTAGAGATCGGATACGGGCCGGACCCGTATACGGGTTTTTACGGGCCCGTAACCCGTAACCCGTATTTTTTTCGGCCGATACGGGTTTTTACGGGTTAAGGGTTTTACGGGTTTTTAGCCCGTAAGCCCGTAACCCGTATAGATGGCAAGCCCGTAACCCTTACCCTTATCCGTATTTTCTCAAAATTCCGATCTCTACCTTATATACTGGCACAATGGGGATGGACTTTGGATGGGATGAGGGGTAATGACGGTAAAACACAAAGGGAATGAGAGAGATAGATGGCATATGCAACAGAGGTGAATGGATTGAAATGGCACGATAACATTGGAAATGAGAGGGATAGGATTTGCTTGGGATGGGACGAACAGATGGATAAGTTTATGACGGGATTGGGTCGGGGAAAGTAGGGCAATTTACATTATGCACAAAATATGAATTTTGAATGCTGCGGATACGGGACCCACGCGTTTGGGCGCGGCCGTTTGGGCGCTGGCGTTTGGGCGCCAGCTCGTTTTTCCACTTAAGCTTTTTTCTTTGGCATCCAAATCCAACAATCTTGGTATCATTCGAAAGCTCTTAACATGCTCTATTAGCCTAACAAAAAACAAAAAGATTTCCAAGCCTGAAAAAAATTTTATGGTGAAAAAACTTCAAAAAATTTCGACTTTTCGCCATTTTCATGTTATAACTTTTTTGGTAATTGTCTAATCGCTAAGCAATAGCTTAGAAAAAGCCTCTAAACATGTTAAGCTTTCGAATGATACCAAAAATGTTGGATTTGGATGGCATAGAAAAAAGTTATAGAAAGTTATAGTTGAAAAACATGCTGGCGCCCAAACGCCAGCGCCCAAACGGCCGCGCCCAAACGCGCGCGCCCAAACGCCAGCGCCCAAACGCAGTGGACCCGCGGATACAGCACAATTTTCTTAACAAAAATGCATTAAAATACCCAAAAAATTTTCCCGGCGGCGCCTATCGGCACCGCCGGACCCCCATTTTACCATATTTTGAAAAATGTGCACCAAAATGGCAAAAAATAGTAATTTTTTGGCGAAAAAACGGCGAAAAATTTTGTAAAATACACACCATAATTAGGGATTTCAAAAAACGAAAAATACACCCCTAAATATCGACTGAAAAACGAAAAATACACCCCTAAAAATCGAATTTTTGACTTCATCAATGATCAAAAAATATCTTTCGCTTATTTTATTTTTATTTTTTGTATATTTTTTAGTCCATTCGTTTTACCTATCCCGAAACTGAACTTTTTTGTAAAGCCAACATTCATTCATTCAGCTCACCATCATTTGCAACATATCAAATATCCCTGCTAGGCCATTAAATTTCAAAAAAATTCCAATAAAACTTTCTTTTATTGTGCCGAATCGGCGGGCCTCAATTGTCCCCGCGTATTTTTTCGCCCTATGGGTGCCTATCAGGGATGGCACGGAATTCCGATTTCCGACTTCCGATTTCCGATTTCCGACATTTTTGGGGTCGGAATTCCGATTTCCGATTTCCGAAAAAATTTTGGACGTCGGAAATCCGATTTCCGATTTCCGAAATTTTTGATAAAAAGTCGGAAATTTTCGGAAATTTTTTTTGAATTTTTTTTCAAAAAATTAACAATTTTTTAGAATTTTGGTTAATAAATTGCATTGAAATTTTCAAAAATTTCCCGGCGGCGCCTATCGGCACCGCCGCACCCTAAAAATCATATTTTTCTTGAGAAATTGTTGCCTCAAAATCGCTAAATTTAGTCATTTTTGGACAAGATTTGTTAACAATTTGATTAAAAATTATAAAAAAATTTCACCGGCGGCGCCTATCGGCACCGCCGGACCTCGCCCGCCGTGTTTTCAAAAATTTTGAAAAAGCGCGCCGCAAAAAAAAGGTAAAATTTTTGATGAAAATCATTGAATAATTTTTTAAGGCAAATATTTATTTAAATAGATCAAAAAAATCTTGAACCAGCTTTTACTTGGTTAAGAATTAAAATTTAGCCTATTATAATATTTAAAATTTTTTTTATTATATTTATATGTTTTGAAAATTTCCGATTTCCGACTTCCGAATTCCGATTTCCGACGTTTTTGGGGTCGGAATTCCGATTTCCGACTTCCGAAAAATTTTTGGACCTCGGAAATCCGATTTCCGATTTCCGAAAAATTTTGGACCCCCGGAATTCCGATTTCCGAAAATTTTTGGGGCCTCGGAATGCCATCCCTGGTGCCTATCGGCACAATTATTCGGCTGATCAGTCAGTCCACGGCGGCAGATTCAAAGAATTTGTAAGAGTCCATTAAATGTATGAGTGTGTTTTGTCTCTTTTTTCTCCCTCCCATCTTTGTGTTTATCTTATCAATAATCTTACAAATTAGTCAAATAGAGAAAAATTCAAAGAAAGTTACGATCAATTTTTTTTTGAAAAAGCGACGACGAAAATCTAAAAAACTATCAAATATTATTACGTTATAACTCCAAATCCTAGGCCGCTCTTCCTAACCAAAATGAGAAAATTGGTTCTTTTTGTATTGATTCTAAGAGACTAAAATGATTTTATACCGCTTTAATAAAAAAAAATTGTTCATTTGTAAATATTGTGTTTTTCATGTGTTAGAGACATCAAAATAGTACGATAAAACGAGAGAAAATTAAAATGCAAAATTTTCATCACCCAATAATTTTATAATTAAATAGAAAATTATTAAAAAATATATTTTATAGATCAATCTATTCAGAATTTTTTTTTCTATCGGTATGCAAAATTTGGTGTGGATTTAATAAATAGAAAAAAAAAGTTAAACATGATAAAGTAAATGTTGTTTTTTACCTAATTCAAATGAAGAGATAGTACGCCAAAGTGAGAGAAATTACAAAGAAAAAAAGCAACGGAGAGATAGTATGTGCTAAGTTTTCTCTGCTGCACAGTGAATTTGACTCGCAGTGCACACCTCTGAACACAAAAAAAAACCTTATAAATATGTCGTCCCTTGGGGTGAATTTTCATTTTGTTCTATCTCATTGTTTTTCATTTCTTTTGCATATTTTGTATGTACTCTTTTTCCGCGCTGCCCGTCAAAATGTCGCTGCGTCGAAATGTCGCCGCGTCATAATGTCGCCGCGTCGAAATGTCGCCCAAGCTAAAATGAGTCAAAATGTCGCCGCGTCGAAATGTCGCCGCGTCGAAATGTCGCCCAAGCTAAAAAGAGTCAAAATGTCGCCAAGCCAAAGAATTAGTGAAAAAGTCGAAAAATTATACAATTATTAGTTTTAATACAATATTATACCTATTTTCAATTTAGCAATACACCCATACACTCTTAATGATGTTTCACATTTTATTTCCTTTACAAACGTTAACCACCAAATTTCACACACAAAAGTTAAGCATGTTTCATACAAAACTGCTTTATTTTTAGTCAATTGCGACAAGCCGAATGAATGCCGTGTCAGCAAGCCGTGCATGTTCCTTAAAATTGTCCATTCGAACTTTTTTTTTTTTGTCAATCTTCGAATAATTAGAAATATTACATGTTTTCTCTGCCAGTTTTTATTGTTTTGTGTTCTTTAAACGATTCTGATAAACTGTTAATGAACTTAGTATTTTCAAATTAAAAAATATATAGTTTTCGACTTTTTCACTAATTTTTTGGCTTGGCGACATTTTGACTCATTTTAGCTTGGGCGACATTTCGACGCGGCGACATTATGACGCGGCGACATTATGACGCGGCGACATTTCGACGCAACGACATTTTGACAGCGCGCCCTTTTTCCGTAAAAAAAATAAACCTTCTTACCGATTTTCGAGACTCAAAACGTCATTAATTTTTGTAAAAGTCGACCAAATTATTACATTATTGGTATTCATTCAATAGCTCTTAAGCTTTTTTACCTACAACTTACTTTTCATCTTTCAAAAAATGATGACTAAAAATTGTAAACAAAAATGTTTCGTCCACAACTTTTCTCAAACATGACCAAATTCTTTGGGATTTTGCAACGTAAAATAGAATCTTTAGGGCTGTCCAATGATACCAAGAAAATTTGGTCGACTTTGACAAAAGTTAGGATTCCGATTATTTTTGTCGAAAAACTAAGAGAGTATTTCATCCCTTCCACCGTCTGGGCTTCTCCTCCCAATCCAAAAAACCCAAATTCTGCTGATAGAGAGGTGTTTGTTGTGCCCTTTTTATCACAATAATTTAATCAGTTAAATTTTTCATGTCAATACATATTTGTTATGGGATTATTGCCATCCAAAACGACGCCGTCGCCGTCACCACCGCTGAATGGCACGACTCCATCACCGCCAACTCCATCGAATGGCACGACTTCGGCACCGTCAAATGGCACGACTCCATCACCGCCAACTCCTCCGCATGACACGACTCCATCTCCGCCGGCTGTCACGACTCCATCTCCTCCGCATGACACGACTCCATCTCCGCCGGCTGTCACGACTCCATCACCGCCATCTCCGCCGGCTGTCACGACTCCATCTCCTCCGCATGACACGACTCCATCTCCGCCGGCTGTCACGACTCCATCACCGCCATCTCCGCCGGCTGTCACGACTCCATCTCCTCCGCATGACACGACTCCATCTCCGCCGGCTGTCACGACTCCATCACCGCCATCTCCGCCGGCTGTCACGACTCCGTTGCCACCACCACCGCCAGTTGGCAATGTGTTGCCGCTGCTCGCCAACGGACTACACGCAGTTGGATGTGCCGACATTATGGTGGGTTTGGTGTCATGAGATTTTTTTTGTTGCGAATTTGGTGCAAATCTTTCCCCGACGGATTTCTCTTATTTCCCCGGGTGACCGTCCGTTTCCCCGACATTTTTTTTTGCCTACGAAATGCCAATGTTTTTTCTCATTTTCCCCTTTCCCTTTTTTCAGCTTTCCGAGCCTTCCGCCGTTTCTTTCTCTTCTGCCGATGGCGTCGGATTGTTCGCCCGACTGTTTTACCCCGCCGCTTCGTCTGTCGTCCTTCCCACGGATCCGTCGACTTCGTCCGCCACAATGACTCCGCCGGCGGTGCGTTTTTTTCAGGGGTGAAGGACTGTTCATTGTTTATGCGTTATCCGTCTCATAATTCTTTCTGGTGGTTTTCGAGGTCGCTGATTAAGAATATGACAATATTTGACCAATTTCGAACCGGACCCGAATTCGAACAAAAAGTCGAAATTTCAAATTCTTTCGAATTTTGCATTTTTGGTTGAAAACCGGCTAAAGAACAAGGAAAGCATCTAAAAGTCACCAATGCTTCAATAAAAAAAGTTAAACCGTTTTTATACCAAAAATGCGATTTAGGGAAAATTTGAAGTTTCGACTTTTTGTTCGAATTCGGGTCCGGTTCGAAATTGGTCGAAATAAATACTCTATTCGTGATCAGCGACCTCGAAAACCCCCAGAAACATCTTTTTTGTGGCGAAAATTTGGGTGAACAAAACAACTTTTTGGTATTGATTGTGAGATTGGTTTTCACCAATTTATGTGTGCTTATTCTCCCACTTTTTCAGTTGATGCGTTGGCGCCCCGACTACGACTACGTGCTTGGCCTTGCAAAATACCAGGGCATGAGCATGGTCAAAATGAACTTCTTCCTCGACTGGGTCGTCGGCGACAAAAAGTGAGTTTTCTGCTGCAAATTTGGGTCTTTTTCATCGTCGGATGATATTTTTCATCTCCACATTTTTTAATGTATTTGTCTGTTTTTTAGATCGCCCGTCCATTGGCATGCGCCGGTCGTACCGGGTGAGCAGCGCTTTCCACTGGTCATTTTCTCGCATGGCATCAGCGGCAGTCGGTTCGTCTACACGACGGTGTGCGCATCATTGGCCTCCCATGGCTACGTGGTTGCCGCGTTGGAACACCGGTGAGTTTGGAGCATGGCATTTTAAATTATGAATTTTAACTATACATCCTCCCCTTCTCCGTTTTCCAGAGACGGCTCCTGCTGTTGGACGTATACGCTTGAGCCGGTGCCAGCACCAACACCGCCGCCCTCGCCACCGCTACCAACCGCCGTTCAAGGGACGCCGCAGCAGCAAAACGGACCGGTGCCAATTTGTGAGAAGCGACGGGGCGGGGGGGGGGGGCGGAAATCGGGGGCAAAAATTGAATTCGTTGGGGTATGAATTGGAGCAGATTTTCACGGAAATTTTTTTAAATTTAAATTATTTTTAAGCCGTTGTCGCTGGTGCCGAAAACACTCCGCCGCAGACGCCGACACCGCCGCCGCCCGTGCCGACGACAACCCATGTGAAGAAGCCGATGGAAATGCGCATTTTGCCACATGACGAGACGGGGTATGAGACACGCATTGATCAGGTGGGAGAACGGGGGAAAGCGGGGCGATCGAGAAATTGCGCTAACGGATAAAATTCACTTAAACATGGGGCCTCGTCTTTTTGGATAAGAGTTATTTTCGTTTTTTTTACCCCAAAATTTCGAACATTTGATTATGTCTGTGTCTTATGTGTTTAATGTGTTACAGAAGGAATTTGCCTCCTTAAAAATTGGATTTTTTATATTTGACAAATTTCTAAGATTTTATTTCTTGAATTTTTTTTCGGACGAAAACGAACTGCTTCCGGGTGTGTCGGTTACCTGAAATTTGTACACAAGCGTTTTCAAAATTTGTTCGTTTTTTTTTTGGGTTGATCACTGGGAAATGCCATAGTTTTTGGAGATTTCCATTGCCAAATTTTTTTTCGCATTTATTTTTTTTTTCAAATTCCCCTAAATTCAGGTGAAACGACGGGTTGCCGAGACGGTTCACATCAGGGGTGTGCGAAAACCAAAAAAATAATTTTCGAAAACGAAACGAAAATATTTATTTTTCACGAAAACGAAACACGAAACGAAAATTAAAAATTTCAAAACTCGAAAACGAAAACGAAACGAAAATTTTTTTATGGACGAAACGAAACACGAAAACGAAAAAATAGCCGTTTTCGTACGAAACGACACGAAAAACACGAAAATTTTTTTGAACTAATTTAATCCAAAATTAAGAAACATAAAATTTTATAATTGTATCCTCAAACTAATGTAATGAAGATCCGAGTAGATGGAAAAGCTGATGTGGCTCTAGTTCAGGGTGCCGATCGGAAATTTTTCAAAATAAGAACACCAAGGCCAAGAAATAAGATTTTAGGCTCAAAAATAAGAGCATTTGCAACGCATTTCTCCTACGTTTTCGCCGTATTTTCGCCATTTGTGCCATCGAATTGTTCATTAACACTGAAAATTTTCGCATTTTGGAATTTGTTTTGCTCAACGTTTGCCAATGCTCCGTGACTCCACTGTTGTGATGCTTTTGAATACCATCGCTTTTCGCCGTTTCCGCCAATTGGCCCCGTCACTGCTCAACGATTGTCCATCTCTTCACACTATCTTGTTTGAAGGCGCCATTTTCCCCGAATTTCCGCCCGATGAAAGTGCCAATGCGTCGGATGGCCAAGCCGTGACCAAATGGTTGTTGACGCCACGTCCGGATGGTCTGCCGAAAATGGCTCCAATGCTCTGCTAATTCACCGGATCAATGGTTGTCAACGATTGAACAGCTCAAAGCGGTGATTATCCCTATTTAATTGATTTTTCTATGATTTTTTGTCCCTTTTTTAGGCATTTTCCAATGCTTCTTCTCCGGTTACTTTTTGTTGTCTTTTCCACTTGACTTCGTTGTGCCATAATTGATACACAAAAAAGTTATGACCAAAAAACCTCAAAAAACTGACTTTTTCTGGCCATTTTGGCGCCGCACGCTATATCTTTTGTCAAACCGAATGTATTTTATCTAATATTTTGCAGGCAATAAAGAACACTTAGGCCTATTTAATGGTATCAAAATTATTTTATTTGGTTGGATAAGAAAAAAGTTATAACACTTTAAAATCCGCTGCGCCAAAGTGACTCGACCCCAAAATTAAATATTATTAACGGTATTTAAAACGGCAAATTTAACACTTAATATCCGCCGGAGCAGTGGTGAAAAACTCAAACGCTCCGCAAAAATTTTTTTTTATGTAAATTTCGGGCGGAAATGGGTAACAACAACATTAATTCACATAAAAGAATCAACAAATTAAAGTGAGAGAAAGCATTTCTGAGATAAAACGAGAGCATCAAATCAAAATCCAAATTGGTGAGA
The DNA here is from genome assembly GCA_023374025.1 of Heterodera schachtii. Taxonomy (NCBI): domain Eukaryota; kingdom Metazoa; phylum Nematoda; class Chromadorea; order Rhabditida; family Heteroderidae; genus Heterodera; species Heterodera schachtii. The sequence continues at coordinate 121,073 of SIJG01000028.1, forward strand.
TCGTCGACCATTTCTTAAATATATGTAATTTGATTGCTTTCATCCGCTTCTTCCCGCTGATAGCGACAATGGCCTAAAATTTAGTGCAATTTGCTTTGGATGAATTATTTTTCGACAAAATCACAAATTCCGTTGGTTGCTGCTCTCACCCAATGCTATCATTGCCACGCCACAAATTAAATTGGACATTGTTCAAATTTGCGTCCCAATTTTCGTCTTTCCATTGGATTATCGCCGTAATTGGACATCGCTTCAACAGCCAATTATTCTCGGATTTTTTCCACAGTGTCAGCTTCTCAATCGATCAAAACAGATAGTTTCGGTGTTGGTCCTACGCCCTTGCGAATTGAGGCCAAGTTCAACACGTTCAAAAGATGGGAGAATGTCCATCCAAACGTCGCCACAAATCCAACTGAAATGAATGAGTAAAAATTAGTTAAATGAGAAATTGGCACTTTTTGTAGTTTAATAGGTCCAATGAAAAGCAAAATTTGGGAACAAAGTTTTGAAAAATTACAAATCAAAAGTCTGAAACCCAACTCGTACTGCGATTTGTTATGAATTTCTGTTTTTCACAATAAGATTTGGGTTTTTGCCAATGAAATTATCTCAAAATCACCCCTCCACCCCTGTGGTTTTTCGTAAGGGCTATGAAAATACAAAAGTGCCGAAAAACCTTTCATTCTCACATTTTTTTCTTTAATTGTCGGTTCATTTTGCGGCAATTAGCAGCTCAATTTGGTCGTAATTTGTGATTGCGAAAAATGATGTTAACTAAACTAAAAAAAAAATAAGCAAAAATGATTTTGAAAACCTAAAGGAATAAATGTACCAAAGGTGGGGGAAATTTCGTTTGGTGAAAAACGGAGAAAAAAAATCTTCGTGAAAATGTAAAATATTGGCAAAATATCGCCAATTAAATGACATAATGCCATAAAATTCATAAAATGACTAAATTCAAATCTTTTTGAAAAATTCCAAAAAAATAATTTTGAGTAGAACTGAGCGGGACCGGGACGGGAATTCCCGGGTTTGCCCAGTCCCGATCCCGGCGGGACTAAATAAGCACTGGTAAGAATGGGGGTTTGGGTGAGAAAAGAGAAGGAAATTGGTGAAGAAGGAGAAATTTTTGAGAAAAAACAAATCTCACTCAAAATTTTCTTGAATTCCCCCCCCCCCCAAACGAAAATTAAAAAGTTTTAGGGGTACGTTTTTAAATACAGGCAATTTTCGTAACAAAGTGCACTCAAATTTTCAAACTTTTTTCAAAAAATTTTTCTCTTGGGAAAATTCCCGGTTGGACTCGCTTTTTCTTGCGGTCCTGGTCGAAAAATTTGGTCCCGACTTTTCTGGTCCCGGTTTTTGTCAAAATTCCCGGTCCCGCTCAGCTCTAATTTTGACCTATTCATAAGCAGAATTTACTGAACTTCGTAGTCAGCACGCCGCAGGCATCTTTAGTAAATTTGGGTAAATGTTTTGCATTTTTCGAAAAATTTGGCGTAAAATGTAATTTTAATGCATACAACGCGTAAACATTCTGATCGTGATTCAGGCATTCTCTATTACGTCCAATTTTCGAATCCCGACTAAGTAAACCAATAGAATTGGTTTTGAGCAATTTTGAGTTTTGGGGCCTCCGACAAAAATTTATCCAAATTCCAATTCACCATCTCAAAAATGATCGGACATTTCACAAATACATATATTGAACAAAAATTCTAAAACAAGCAGACAAATAATTAAAGCATTTCTGAGAGAGAGTAAGCATCAAATCCATTTGAAATTTGTGCGATCATCGGCAATTTCTCAAATATAATTAATTCACTTCCGCGCACTCAAACGATATTTTGGTTGCTTTGATCCGCTTCTTCTTCCGTTGATGGAGACAATGGCCTAAAATTGAGTTTTTATTTTCCAACAAAATCAAATTCCCTTGTTGCTGCTCTTACCCAATGCTATGATTGCCAGGCCACAAATTAAATTGGACATTGTTCAAATTGTCGTCCAAATTTTTGTCATTTTCCCACTGAACCGTTGCTTCCGTCTTCCCAACAATGATTGGACAACGCTTCAACAGCCAATTAACAATATCATCATAACGTGACACTTTCTCCAACGTAAGCTTTTCTTTGGTCCGTTCGTTCTCCAATTCAAATGGCTCAGTTGGCATTGTTCTCACACTATCAATTCGAATAATGTAACTGACGGAAGAAGTGGCACGGAGAAATGCCTAAACAAAAAGAAAATGCAAATAAAGGCAATCAATCAGTCAAAATATAGCCGGCCACCTCCTTAAAATGGCTCCCTATCATTTCGTCACTGATCGTTTCGTCACTGTTCAGTTCGTCACTGATCATTTCGTCACTGAGAAAAGTTTTTACGAATTTGTTTGTTAGATTGTCTTTTAATGCTATCTTTAAAATTATTTTACTCAAAATATGTCGTAAGGCCAGCCGAAATTTTTTTTACAAAAATGTTTTTTTTTGGCAAAATTTTGATAAAAATCGACAAAAATTGAGAACATTTATTAAAAAGGCAGCGCCGCGAAGAAACGATGTATGAGGTAGTGTTAAAACTCTCGAGTCGCTCGAGAAGTCTTGGGTTTTTTGTCTCGAGTATCGGCGTCAATTCTCAGTCTTGGGAAATTTTCGGTCTCGAGCAATATTAGTGTGGGGGGGGGGGGGGGCTCGCAAAACTTTCACAAAAGGTCGTCGTAAATGTCAGTCCTGATTAATAATTTTTTAATGAAAATCTGCTAAGAATATGCTTAAATTCGCAATTTTTCCCCTGCTGGCGACGCCTATTGGCACCGCCAGCCCCTAAAAGTCTTTTATTTTCTTAAAAATTTGCTCGAAAATCATAAAATTTGGCCATTTTTGTGGACCAATCTCTTAATAAATCTCATTAAAACTACATAAATTTTCCCGGCGGCGCCTGTCCGCACCGTCGGCCCCCTTTGTTCCCCAAAAGTTTTTGGAAAAAGCGCCGCAAAAAACCATTTTCGTTTTTTCATACTTATAATTTCACAAAATGCTTATCTATTTCTAACAAAAAATTTCTCAAATTTTAATCATGGACAATCAGAAATATAATATTAAACATTTTAAGCCTTTTTGAATAAATTTGAAAAAATGAGGATTTTTTGCCAAATGAGGCTTTTTAAAATTGAGAAGCTAAATTGGTCTCTTTTTTCAGAGAAGTTCACTTTCAAATCTTTCAAGCAACAAATTTATTTATTTATTTTTTTGCTAGCCATTTGTTTTTAATGAATTTTCGTTGTTTTTAAGGCAATGTGCCAAACTTTTTTTTTAAAAAATTCTCAGTGACGAAATGATCAGTGACGAACTGAACAGTGACGAAACGATCAGTGACGAAATGATAGGGAGCC
>SIJG01000028.1:128002-153275 GCA_023374025.1 Heterodera schachtii
TAACACTTTTCCACCGTATTGCTTGTTTTTGTATTGTAAATACTTATTTATCTTATATATTATTTTTTGATATAAATATATTATTTGTTTTATTATTTACCTATTTTATTTGATTAATATAAATTCATTTTTTAATTTTATTTTAAATGAATCTAATTTTATTAATTTAAAATAATTAATATTTTATTTCCATAAAGATTAAAAAAATTAAAAAAAAAACAAAAGGAAGAATTTTGTATATAATATTGTTCCAATTTACTAAGAAGCAGTGGGACTCGAACCCACTGCAAAAGGGAGGACACTAACCACTTGCCCATCTGGTCGCTTTCCAACATCCCTTTTTAATGCCCTTTTCCCTTTCTTTATTTTTTGGCAAAAAGCTCGACCAATAGTGCATAATTTATTTTTCTTTATAAATATTTAGATTTAATTCTATGTTTATGTTTATTTTTTTATTTGTTTAATATTCAAATTTCTTTTCAATTTAAAAAAATTATTATTTTATAAATTAAAAAATAATAATTATTTTATTTTAATAAATTTAATTAAGAAAAACAAAAAATTAAATTAAAAAGAAAAAAAAGACTTATTGTCTAAAATAATGGATAGAAAGCTATTAGAATCAATGGGACTCGAACCTCCACCACCCCATGACCAAAGGCAGGCACACTAACCACTTGACCACCGAGTCGCTTGTCGCAATCCCTTTTAATTCCCTTTTCCCTCACTCTCTTTTTTGGCAAAAATCCCGACCAAAAGTGCTTGAGTTCCCTTTTTAGGACACTTCCCGGACCCGGACCCAAACAACCCTGGTATCATTCGAAAGCCAAGAGTTTATAGATGTGCACAAACATATTCAATTTTTTATTTGACCCATTTTAAGACATGCAAAAAGCCTTCAAAAATGGGGCATCAAAAAAAAGTGCAATTTTGGGGCAGTTTTTCGAACACAGTTCGAACAGTTCTGAACATTTTGGAAAACCCATATTTTTTCCTTATAGCCCTTGAGAAACTGCTTCGATAGAGCCCACTCCCGTCCCGTAACACTCGCTAGTTACATATTAAAATATTAATAAATAAAAATATCAGTCATTTGTCGCTTTCCGCGACACAATATTAGTTGCTTATAAAAACTATTTTTTCAGTTTGAGTGCGTTATTAAAATTTGAACTATAAGAATATTTAACGAATTATAAACTTGCGCCGCAAGTTTTTAATAGATTCATTAATTGTTATTATCGATTAGCATCGAATGCAATGTTTTATTAAATTAAAGCGACAAAACGCTCTTAATATTGATAATCTGCTTTTGTTGGCCGATTGTCCATTAATTTTTCTAAAATTTTTAATTTTTATCCATTAACAGCAAAAATTATTTAATTCATATAAATTAATAAATTCTTTTGATGGTTCATTTTCTTTATTTTTTATAATTTTTATTGATTTAATAAAATGCATTTTAGAGTATTTTTTATAAATCCGCAATCTTGCCGACATGACGCATTGCTTCGTGTGTTAATTATTTGTTCATGTAAAAATTCAGTTTTATATTTTGTTTTTGAATTATTACTATGTCTAATTTAAGCTTATTACGCCGTGTTATATTTATCTTAGCTGATTTTATTGTCATGTAAACTTTTTGGTAGAAGGGTTTTGACTCGTTAATTTTTTCGTTAATATATTCCATAATTGGTTTTTTTTTGTCTTTTCATGTTCCTTTAACTTTGCATTCAATGTTTTAACATCTCTATATTTATAAAAATTTATATTTAATATTTGCTGTTTTCCCCCGGGCCCGTCCGGGTCTATAATTTAATTATTTTATTAATGTGATTGTTTGATTAAGATCAGGAGTTTTTTTTAAATGCATTTAAATATGAAGTTGTTTATAATTTCGAATGTTTTATTGGCTGGAACCAAAAGCAAAAAAAAGATTTGATCGTGTAAAAAGGTTTTTTAAATTTTTTTAATTTATGTATATTATTATTAATTCTTTCTTATTCATTTATGTATTCAATTAAAATAAGAAAATTATCATGTATTACTTTTGAAGGATATTTTTAATGATAATTATATATTTTTTCAGAATAAGCTAAACAAACTTTCTGTAGATTATAAGTAGTTTTAAATTTATTAAATGGTTTTGTTTTATTTTTAATTTTTATTTCTCTTCTAATTTTATTTATATTTAAAATTCTCCACAGTTTGACATAGTTCTTTCAATTATTGTTTTAATAGAATTAAGTTCAATACAATATTTAAACTCATTAATTCACAGCTCCTGCAAAGTGTTCCAATATGTATTTTAATGCTTGAATAATGCATTATTTTTTTTAACTGTCTGTTTGATCACTATCACTTTATTTCATATCTTTTGTTGCATTTAATTTGTATTGTTTGAATTTAGAATTGAAAATTTAACTTCCAGAAAACATGGACCACTCCATTCATCATTTCAATTTTTCACTTCTTTAAATAAATTTGCAAATTAAAATTGCTTAAAATAAATTAATTTTAATAATTATTTTTGCTTTTAATATTTTTTACTTGCTTATTTTTTCTTAATTTTTTTACGATTCCTTTTAGTGAAGCGTTTTTTCTTATGATTTTTTTATTTTACCTTTTTTATATCTTATCTTTAATATGGAACTAAGTTTAAAAAATTGTAGTTTTTCAATGGATTGAACTCAATCCAAAAAAGGACATTCGGTATAATAACACTAATAAAAATGCTCAATCAAGGCGGATAATTTTTTTGAAATGTAAAAGGCATAAAAATTTATTAAAGACGATTGTAAATAATTAATTGTTTTATATTATAATTTTACTAAAATTCTCTGGGATTAATTTATTCTTTTATTTCTTTTAATTTTCTGATCACGATTTTTTCTGCAAGATCCATATTTTATTTCAAAAATAAAGTAAAATTTTACGTGTATTAAATAATGATTTAGTAAATTTTTATTGCAGATATTTCCACATTCAAAAGTGGGATTACTTTCAAAAATTACTAATTTCGCTTTTTAAAGTTCTTTAGTATTATGTGATCAGTTTTTATTTGTATTTTTGGGATGAATTTGTTTGATTTAATTATTTATTTTATTTGAATTTATTTTTTTTGACTGAAGGTTTTTACTTGAATTCTTTCAAATATTTCATTTTTAAAGTATTATGTATGAGTTTTTATAAAATGTTTATTATTTTATGTATTAATGTTTTTTTTTTGCTTTTGATAACTTTAAATTAATTATACTTTTGTTATTATTTTTATTTGACTATCTCTTATTAGTTTATCATAATATTGAGTATTCTGCAACAGTTTGTTGTTGTTTTCATAATTAACCTTTGTTTGTATAATTTTGTTGTTAATATGATTAAGCTTCCTTAACATAAAGTCGCTTGGGAATTTGTTTGGGTTTGCTTTGAGTCAGCTTCCATTTTTTAAATTTAAAAAATAATTATTTTAAAATCTATTGAAAATTCTCGATTTGTATATAAATTCTCTTGGTTCATGGCTCTCATTTCGGGCTAAATGTTTAATTTTTGATTTATTTTTATTAATATAAAATCAGTTTTCATATATAAAGGCTTTATGAGGTGCTGTATCGAAAAAATAAATCTTATTAACAATAAACAAATAGAACTTTTATTATTAATAAATAATTCTAAAGATCTTCATTTTGAAAGTTAATGATACTGATTATGAAAATTTTCTTATTTTATCTCAATTTCTATTAAATTATTACCTTTTTATTTTAATTAGATGAATTTTTTATTATATTTGCTTAAATTTTTTAAAATTTTTTGTTCAAATTTGAAGAAATTATCTAAATAAACAATGTAAAAAATGCTACTGTATTTCGACTTAAAATGCTTTTTAACTAAAAAAAATGATAAGAATAATTTTTTGTTTTCAATAAAAGGAATTTATTTTTTTTATTTTAAGATTTAATTTTTTTTTTTATAAATCATAATAGCGCTTATTTTAATGTTAATATATAAAAATTAACTATTTTACTTATCAATGTTCGATTGTTTCTTTATTTTTGAAGTTTTATCAATTTTTAAGTATTTCAGTGTTTACAACAAAACACTTTTGTTTTCACAGATCGCAATTTTAATTTCATTTTTTATTATCTCTTAATTTAACTATGCGTTTTATTTATAATTTTCATTTTAACAATATTTATTATTATTTTATTTGTAATTTTGATGTTTGATGTACTATGGATAATTTCTATTTCAGTTCTGTCTGGGTTTTTTCAAGTTTTATTACATTTACGCATTTTTATAATAAGCTTTTAGAATTATTAATAATGAAATCCAAGTATCTCTTTGGTAATTCAGAGTAGTAACTACCCCGTAAACGTTTGACACTAATTAGAAGTGACAGCTGGATAATTAGGGATGACTGATTTGGTCAAACACAAGCCTATGGGGGGCTTTTTGTTTATTCAATTGTTGGTAAAATGCCTAATTAGTAAACAGATTGAATGGGCCGACGGGGACACGCGCATTATATAGAGCGAGCGCCCCCCACCCATCTTTTTAAATGCTTCTAAATCTTTATTTAGAATTTTATTTAATACATTGTACCTATTTTTAAGCGTTTTATAAATTCCATTTTATTTGTAGAACGATCTATTTTCAGAATTTTTAAAACTTTATTTTTAAAGTCAGTGAAAAATCGATCGATTGGCTAAATGGTGAATGAACGCTTGCCGAATCACTAAAAGTCACTGTCATCTTCTTCCTCCTCCTCCTCCCCATTTTCTTCATCACGCATTTGGACCGCGGTGTCGCTGTCAAGCGGCACCTCATCGTACATGGGCTCTACGCCCTCGTTTTCAACATATGAATGAAATAACTAATTCTTTAATAAATTTTTAAAATTTTTTAAAAGAAGTTTTATTACATATTTTCGTATATACTTAGTTTGTTTTCTACATGTTTCTTATAGATTTTGACATTTTTAATACGGGACGGGAGTGGGCTCTATCGAAGCAGTTTCTCAAGGGCTATAAGGAAAAAATATGGGTTTTCCAAAATGTTCAGAACTGTTCGAACTGTGTTCGAAAAACTGCCCCAAAATTGCACTTTTTTTTGATGCCCCATTTTTGAAGGCTTTTTGCATGTCTTAAAATGGGTCAAATAAAAAATTGAATATGTTTGTGCACATCTATAAACTCTTGGCTTTCGAATGATACCAGGGTTGTTTGGGTCCGGGTCCGGGAAGTGTCCTAAAAAGGGAACTCAAGCACTTTTGGTCGGGATTTTTGCCAAAAAAGAGAGTGAGGGAAAAGGGAATTAAAAGGGATTGCGACAAGCGACTCGGTGGTCAAGTGGTTAGTGTGCCTGCCTTTGGTCATGGGGTGGTGGAGGTTCGAGTCCCATTGATTCTAATAGCTTTCTATCCATTATTTTAGACAATAAGTCTTTTTTTTCTTTTTAATTTAATTTTTTGTTTTTCTTAATTAAATTTATTAAAATAAAATAATTATTATTTTTTAATTTATAAAATAATAATTTTTTTAAATTGAAAAGAAATTTGAATATTAAACAAATAAAAAAATAAACATAAACATAGAATTAAATCTAAATATTTATAAAGAAAAATAAATTATGCACTATTGGTCGAGCTTTTTGCCAAAAAATAAAGAAAGGGAAAAGGGCATTAAAAAGGGATGTTGGAAAGCGACCAGATGGGCAAGTGGTTAGTGTCCTCCCTTTTGCAGTGGGTTCGAGTCCCACTGCTTCTTAGTAAATTGGAACAATATTATATACAAAATTCTTCCTTTTGTTTTTTTTTTAATTTTTTTAATCTTTATGGAAATAAAATATTAATTATTTTAAATTAATAAAATTAGATTCATTTAAAATAAAATTAAAAAATGAATTTATATTAATCAAATAAAATAGGTAAATAATAAAACAAATAATATATTTATATCAAAAAATAATATATAAGATAAATAAGTATTTACAATACAAAAACAAGCAATACGGTGGAAAAGTGTTACTATGCTTTCTTTGTTGGGGTAGTGTCTAGGGTTCGATTCCTATTAATTATGATTATCAAACTTTTTAGTTTTTTTTTTGATAATTAATTGCCTTTATGAAATAAAAATAAATTTTTTTAAATAAAGAGTGAAATAATATGTTTTTTATTCATACCGAATAAACTCAAAAGCAAAAAATTGATCATTTTTGTACAAAACTTTGAACAAATTAAAAAGTACTAATTTAAAAATATCCCCGGCGCGCCTATCGGGCAGACAGGACTCGCTCAGTTCGGCCCTCACGATTCGGCCCCAGCATGCTTTTCCACTATAACTTTTTTCTTTATCATCCAAGGCCAACATTATTGGTATCATACGAAAGCTATTCACATGCTCTATTAGCCTTATAAAAAGCGAAACGTTTTCAAGCCTAGAAAAATTATTAAGAAAAGCTTCAAAATTTAAACTTTTTTGCATTTCATGTATAACTTTTTTAGCAATTGTCTAAACGCAAAGCAATAGAGGCCGGACAACTGGGGTCAGAGGTATCCCGAGTCGGGATCCCGACTGAATCCCGATCCCGATCAATCCCGAACATTTTAGAAAAATGATCGGGAAGGATCCAGAGTTGGGATCACGACCGAATCCCGATCCCGACCAATTCCGATGAATTTAAAAAATCGCTAGGGACGGATCACGAGATCGGGATCTCGAATTTAATCCCGCAGAATCCCGAAGAAATCCCGCGGGATCCCGATCCCGTCCGGTCTCTACAAAGCAATAGCTTAGAAAAAGCTTTTATAAATGTTGGATTTGGATTATCAAGAAAAAAGTTATAGTGAAAAAACATGCTGAGGCTGAACTGTGGGGACCAAACTGAGGTAAACCGGGCCAGACCCCTCCTGCGAGCTAAAAATTTTGATGGAACCGTCATAAAAAGGGTAGTATATATTAAGATTAATGTACTGAACCACGAGACGAGCACAAGGCCCCAGAAGGGGGAAGAGGAACAAGAGTGGAAGAGAAAAGCGGATCTAGAACGGTGAAGAGAAAGAGGGAAAAAGGAAGGGGAAGAGGAACAGGAGTGGAAGAGGAAAAGAAAGGGGAAGAGAAAAAGGGAAAAAAGAAGGAGAAGAGGAACAGGAGTGGAAGAGGAAAAGAAAGGGGAAGAGAAAAAGGGAAAGAGGAAGGAGAAGAGGAACAGGAGTGGAAGAGGAAGAGAAAGCGGAACAGAAAGGGGAAAAGAAAGAGGAAAAAAGGAAGGGGAAGAGGAACAAGAGTGGAAGAGGAAAAGAAAGGGGAAGAGAAAAAGGGAAAGGAAGGAGAAGAGGAACAGGAATGGAAGAAGAAGAGAAAAGGGGAGAAAGCGGAAGAGAAGGGGAGGAGAAACCGGAAGAGAAAGCGTAAGATAAAGTGGAAAAGAGGAAGAGAAGTGTAAGAGAAAGCGGAAGAGAAATCAGAACAGAAAGGGGGAGAGAAACCGTAAAAGAAAGTGAAACATAAAGGGCAAAAGAGGAAGAGGAAGACGAACAGGAGTGGAAGAGGAAGAGAAAAAGGAAGAGGAAGGAGAAGAGGAAGAGAAGGGGGAAGAGAAAGAGGGAAAAAGGAAGGGGAAGAGGAAAAGAAAGGAGAAGAGAAAAAGGGAAATAGGAAGGAGAAGAGGTACAGGAGGGGAGACGAAGAGAAAAGGGGAGAAAGCGGAACAGAAGGGGAGGAGAAACCGGAAGAGAAAGCGGAAGATAAAGGGGAAAAGAGGAAGAGAAGGGGGAAGAGAACAGGGAAAAGATGAAGGGGAAGAGGAATAGATTTTAAGTTAGTCTTTTTAAGTTTTTTTTGGCGCGGAGCGCCCTCTAGAGACAGTGTTAAATAGCGAAGCTATTTCAATTTTTAAAAATAAATTAAAACCATTTTTCAGTGCCCGTAGGGCACTGGTTAAATAAAATTTTATAAAAGCATAAAAAATTTCATATTGATTTAAAGGCAAATCTTAAATACAAAATATTTACCAATTAAATTTCTTAATAAAAGGATTTCTTTGCTTTTATAGAATTATATTAAATTTATAGTTTATATAAATACAAATACGACATTTACTTCATATAATTATATTGTCTTTATCCAATATATAATTGCAATATAAATAATACATCTTACATTAAAAATAGCACGACTAAATAAACATAATTCTTATTTTAACAATGTCAATGAAAATAACTTCTTTAATGAAAATTATTAAAAAAATTCTCAATAATCACTACGTGATAAAATCCCAAAGAGAGTAAAAATAATCTATGAAACCAAAAAAAGTAAAAATTCGAAGTCGTATTTTCATATTGCATTTAAAAAAAAATCATTGCTCAATATAAAATCCGAAGTATTTGGACAATTGAAATTAAAATTTACCTACAATTTGAGCGTAAATGATGAAGAAAATCGCTCAATCTAAACTTACTCATGGAAGAGGTTGGTACCATGATTACTTTTCATCTTTTTAAAAAGTCTCCCAAAATTGTAAGAATTCAATAACATAAAATAAAATATAAGCTATGTAATGAGTATCGAAAAAAGACGAAAAAGAAATAAATTTATAAAATAAAGCTGTGCAAAATCCATACGTCCCTCGAAGGTGTTTATTATTAGATTAATAAAATATTTACTTGAAATCATCTATATTAAATAGTTCTAAAAATAATAGCTAAAATATCTTTGGACAGAAATAATAAATAATATAAATATTTTGCTAATATGAAAATAATCCAGATTCTAAAATTTCTTGTACGCGCAAATACAAAAGCTTACTCGGAAGTTATCAGGAAGATGTTCACAAACACATTTATTTTTTCATTTGATCTCGTTTAAGCATCATAAAAAGCGATCAAAAATTTTGGTAGCTAGATACAAAAGTACAAAAGAAGTTCTAATTTAAATAAAAAATCTTTAAAATTTTCCTATTATCTATAAGGAATATGCTTCAACCTTTTAAAAAATTTTATATTTTAATTTCATATAAACGTATATAACAGATAAACTCAATTGATTTATATAATTTTATTATAATTAAAAGAGCAAAAAAATTAAATATTTAATTGAAATACGAAGTATTTATAAGAAAATTTTCCTGAATCATATTAAGTGTTTGTAATAACAAAACATCAATTATCGCCAATATTAAAATGTTTATTTGTCTTCGTTTTAATTGTCATTTTTTAAAAAGGATTGTATTGTTTATCTATTTAAAATAAATATGCAATTGAAATTAGCTATTTCATTAGATGGCATTATTTTTTGCTTTTTGCTTCAAGTAAATGATTTTAAAATAAAACTTTATTATAAAATGAAATATTTAATTAAAGTATAAGTTTGGATAAATTCAAAATTGTAAACAAGAGCATGAAATTTTAAATTTTCTTTAATATATTTACCACAAAAGAATAAAAAAAGAAATTAACTGATACTAAAAATCATTATAAAATCAGTTCATACAATAACTAAGATGACTTCGTTTTGTTTTTTAAAAAAATTATTAAAATTATTAAAATAAATTATTTTTTATTAATAGTCCACTATATCCAAATAAATCTGAGAATGAAATGAAAATATTACCCCAATATAAACTTAATTGTATAGTTATTTCAAAAATAAGAGCGTCATGGCATAATGTGCACATTTTTTTGCGTAGAAGAAAAATAAAATAATTTCTTAAAATTATTTAATTGCTAAATATTCTAACATTGCAATAAATGAAAGATAAATGTAGGCGATATTATAAACTAAATATATAACGAATTCAATTTTCAAGAATATTAAATATCTGTAGCAAAGGTAAACATAAACAAATAAATTTAAATTTAATCGAATTAGACAGAAATGGACAATATCAAAACTGGAATTAAAACTATTATATAGTAAATAAAAACGAAATGGTGGTATAAAATCTTTGATTTTCATTGCTAAATTGATCAAATCATCATAAAACTCTTTCCAAAAAGGATTGCAAAATATTTGATAATCATTTAAAATGAAATGATGATAATATTTCCAAAAATATATTTTGTTTCATTTAGAACATAATAATTTAGCTAAAAAACAAAATAAAAAATATATTTAGGCTAAATTCAAAATTTACCAAAATAAATTGCAATTTTTGTACAATGATTAATGCATAAAGGGGTGTACCTTGATTGGATTGAAGTGCTCAAGAAATATAATAAAATATTAAATTATTTTTGCCATTGAAACCGCATTTTAAAATATTATTCATTAAAACATTTATCAAAAATGATTAAAATTGTTAATAAAAAATAATATGAAAATAAAAAAATTATTATATTCGGTAATAAAGAGAAAATAATTGCTAAATTAATAGAATTACAAAAATATTTATTTTCAAGATGTTTTTAAATGATACAATTAAATAAATTTGCTGCATAAAATTTAATAGCCATTACTGGTCTTGACAACATCCTTAACACCAGCAAATGAAGAGGCAGAAATATATTGGAGAATCCTTACGGCCTCGAGTAAAAAAAATTTTCCGTAAGAAATTCGGTGAATATACAGATGCGAGTTTAAGTCAAAAAGGAGAAGACAGATTGGGTTTAAAATGACTTTGACCAATTAAACAAAAAATGAAAATTATTTAAATTTAATTAATTTTTAATTGTTAAAATAAAAAATATTTTTTAAATTATGACTTTTTAATTAAAGTTTAATTTTATCAAATAATTTAATTTAAGACTAATTTACCAAGGATTGTCGTAAATATGTTCTTACGAAATATTAAATAGATAAACCATTGTAATGAAGATTCAATAAAAAAATGAACAAAAATATAACACTGTTAACGTAAAATTAAGGGTGAAAAAATTAATAACGCTAAAAATAATATGAATTATTTGATTTTTTATTTATTAATACGATATTATAGCATTTTACTCAATTAAATATTATTTTAAAAATAATAATACAAGATATTAAAATATGAGCGCTAAAATGATATTAAAAGTAGTTTCTTCAATACACCTGGTTTGTTGTTTAAGATTATTCTTTCATCTTAATAAAAAATTTTAATCGTATATATATAAAAATTTTATAAATTTTAACGAGTACAGCAATTGAAAAACAAGCTTAAATTAAAAAAAATAAAACAAAAATGGCGAAAAATGCACTATAAAAGGAACTAAAAATTTGTAAAAAAGGCATGAAAAGGCATGAAAAACCGAAAAAGGCATTTAAAATTATTTCTAATGTTTTTTAGGGATCAAAACACGTAAAACTTAACCAAAAATTTAAGTTTGATCATTTAAATAATTATTAAATATTTTATAATATTTTTCGAATAAGGAAAATTTTTCAACCTAAAATTTTTGCCAAGAAAAAAAAATGAATTTTGGCGATCAATTTTTGAGAAAATTTTTTCAATTCTTAGGGGTATTTATTTCTGAAATTTTTTAAAATTATTTTTCCTTGTTTTATTTCATTTTTAATTGAATTTTCCGGAAAAACGCCAAAAGGCACCAAGACGGCAAAATGCCAATCACTAATCGGCTGCATTATTATCTTATTATTATACTTAGTATTTAAAAAGCATTCAGAATAGCAAAAAATATATAAATAATTCTTACAGCACTAATTTTTCAGGAAATAAAATATTGAAAATAGCGATAATACAAATTTGTTAATCTATTTTATACCCGATAATTAAATTAGATAAAATTATGTATTGTTCGAGTAACTCAACCCATGGAGATTATTATTACTCTTTCTTTTAAATTACATCTTTATGAAAATACCGTTGATATGTCTGCCAGCCGAGTAAAAGCGAACGGAAGCAATGCTTTGTAGACGCGGTTTGCCACCAAATTTAAACAAATATTTGAAAAAAATAACAAATTTTCAAAAATTGTAATCTTCTAAAAACGAAATTATATCAATGAAAATTAATTACTTGAAGGCTCAGGTAGTTACAAATTTTGTCTTCAAGGCAAATCGATTATAAAACTAATGATTCTGTTTAATCAACAAAAGGCGGCATGATATTAATTACATAATTAATTCAAAAGAGCATAAAAAATTAAGATTAAATTTATAATAAAAAAAGCATTAAGATTTAGCGACATTAAGAATAAACAAACATGAATAAATGTTGAAATAAAAATCGACAATTTATTAGCTACCTAATTGTTTTATTTTTTACTTTAAAATTAATAAATACCTCATTTTTGAAAAAACGTAAACGTTTACATTATACAAATTAAAATACGAATTAATTTTAAAATAAAATTATAAGCAAAGGTTATTGTAAATTACAAATCTTGAGAAAGTTTGCAAGTAGTCTGCCAATAATAATTACATCCTTACAATAAAATTAAACATTTATAATCAAAATCCATATAGAAATAAAAAAATAGTTTTTAAAATTTTTTGAAAATTTCACTAAAAGGCTACAATTTGGTCGATGAACCCCGTAATTATATGAGGAGGAAGAGTTATAAGGAACGTGAATTTATTATTCCGCAGTATTTAAAACTGAACAACACTTTTACAAGAAAATTCTATCGAAAAGAAAAATAAAAACATTGGACTTTAGAAGAGGAGATAGAAGATAATATAGAAAAAAATTAAACCAAAACTTATGTAGATGTGCGAATTTTATCTTTTTTCAAATTTTTTCGAAAAATAAATAATAAAAAAGAAGAAATATGAAATATTAAATATTAAAAGTTAACTTATATAAATTTCCATGAGCCCCCTCATCCACCCCGACTGGCCCTGTATCCACGTACCAGGAGGGGTCGTAGGAAACAAGAAAGAAAAATAAAACATTAAAAAACTCAAAAGGTTTCTTGTTTTTATATAAAAGGCCATAATTATGAAAAAAAATTGTAATTTAACAAAAATGTACATTCAGAAACAAAACAAAAAAGAAACTAAAAATAAATAGAGAAAAAATAAAATTTTAAAAAAGTAAATAATCTAATAAAAAAAAAATTATAAAATGACAAAAAATAAATAAATCATCTACGTACGACCAATTAAAAAACATGTTTTCGAACATGGTTTACTTAAATTATTAATACATAATAAAATTATATACGCAATAATTGAATCATGTGAATGCAAATATAAAAACTCAACTTTCTCTTCAGTAATAGAAATTCATTAAATTTTCCTTTATTTGCCCGACTCCTTGGCACTCACGAAATATCTAAACAAATTCATATTAAAAATGTCAAAATCTATAAGAAACATGTAGAAAACAAACTAAGTATATACGAAAATATGTAATAAAACTTCTTTTAAAAAATTTTAAAAATTTATTAAAGAATTAGTTATTTCATTCATATGTTGAAAACGAGGGCGTAGAGCCCATGTACGATGAGGTGCCGCTTGACAGCGACACCGCGGTCCAAATGCGTGATGAAGAAAATGGGGAGGAGGAGGAGGAAGAAGATGACAGTGACTTTTAGTGATTCGGCAAGCGTTCATTCACCATTTAGCCAATCGATCGATTTTTCACTGACTTTAAAAATAAAGTTTTAAAAATTCTGAAAATAGATCGTTCTACAAATAAAATGGAATTTATAAAACGCTTAAAAATAGGTACAATGTATTAAATAAAATTCTAAATAAAGATTTAGAAGCATTTAAAAAGATGGGTGGGGGGCGCTCGCTCTATATAATGCGCGTGTCCCCGTCGGCCCATTCAATCTGTTTACTAATTAGGCATTTTACCAACAATTGAATAAACAAAAAGCCCCCCATAGGCTTGTGTTTGACCAAATCAGTCATCCCTAATTATCCAGCTGTCACTTCTAATTAGTGTCAAACGTTTACGGGGTAGTTACTACTCTGAATTACCAAAGAGATACTTGGATTTCATTATTAATAATTCTAAAAGCTTATTATAAAAATGCGTAAATGTAATAAAACTTGAAAAAACCCAGACAGAACTGAAATAGAAATTATCCATAGTACATCAAACATCAAAATTACAAATAAAATAATAATAAATATTGTTAAAATGAAAATTATAAATAAAACGCATAGTTAAATTAAGAGATAATAAAAAATGAAATAAAAATTGCGATCTGTGAAAACAAAAGTGTTTTGTTGTAAACACTGAAATACTTAAAAATTGATAAAACTTCAAAAATAAAGAAACAATCGAACATTGATAAGTAAAATAGTTAATTTTTATATATTAACATTAAAATAAGCGCTATTATGATTTATAAAAAAAAAATTAAATCTTAAAATAAAAAAAATAAATTCCTTTTATTGAAAACAAAAAATTATTCTTATCATTTTTTTTAGTTAAAAAGCATTTTAAGTCGAAATACAGTAGCATTTTTTACCTTGTTTATTTAGATAATTTCTTCAAATTTGAACAAAAAATTTTAAAAAATTTAAGCAAATATAATAAAAAATTCATCTAATTAAAATAAAAAGGTAATAATTTAATAGAAATTGAGATAAAATAAGAAAATTTTCATAATCAGTATCATTAACTTTCAAAATGAAGATCTTTAGAATTATTTATTAATAATAAAAGTTCTATTTGTTTATTGTTAATAAGATTTATTTTTTCGATACAGCACCTCATAAAGCCTTTATATATGAAAACTGATTTTATATTAATAAAAATAAATCAAAAATTAAACATTTAGCCCGAAATGAGAGCCATGAACCAAGAGAATTTATATACAAATCGAGAATTTTCAATAGATTTTAAAATAATTATTTTTTAAATTTAAAAAATGGAAGCTGACTCAAAGCAAACCCAAACAAATTCCCAAGCGACTTTATGTTAAGGAAGCTTAATCATATTAACAACAAAATTATACAAACAAAGGTTAATTATGAAAACAACAACAAACTGTTGCAGAATACTCAATATTATGATAAACTAATAAGAGATAGTCAAATAAAAATAATAACAAAAGTATAATTAATTTAAAGTTATCAAAAGCAAAAAAAAAACATTAATACATAAAATAATAAACATTTTATAAAAACTCATACATAATACTTTAAAAATGAAATATTTGAAAGAATTCAAGTAAAAACCTTCAGTCAAAAAAAATAAATTCAAATAAAATAAATAATTAAATCAAACAAATTCATCCCAAAAATACAAATAAAAACTGATCACATAATACTAAAGAACTTTAAAAAGCGAAATTAGTAATTTTTGAAAGTAATCCCACTTTTGAATGTGGAAATATCTGCAATAAAAATTTACTAAATCATTATTTAATACACGTAAAATTTTACTTTATTTTTGAAATAAAATATGGATCTTGCAGAAAAAATCGTGATCAGAAAATTAAAAGAAATAAAAGAATAAATTAATCCCAGAGAATTTTAGTAAAATTATAATATAAAACAATTAATTATTTACAATCGTCTTTAATAAATTTTTATGCCTTTTACATTTCAAAAAAATTATCCGCCTTGATTGAGCATTTTTATTAGTGTTATTATACCGAATGTCCTTTTTTGGATTGAGTTCAATCCATTGAAAAACTACAATTTTTTAAACTTAGTTCCATATTAAAGATAAGATATAAAAAAGGTAAAATAAAAAAATCATAAGAAAAAACGCTTCACTAAAAGGAATCGTAAAAAAATTAAGAAAAAATAAGCAAGTAAAAAATATTAAAAGCAAAAATAATTATTAAAATTAATTTATTTTAAGCAATTTTAATTTGCAAATTTATTTAAAGAAGTGAAAAATTGAAATGATGAATGGAGTGGTCCATGTTTTCTGGAAGTTAAATTTTCAATTCTAAATTCAAACAATACAAATTAAATGCAACAAAAGATATGAAATAAAGTGATAGTGATCAAACAGACAGTTAAAAAAAATAATGCATTATTCAAGCATTAAAATACATATTGGAACACTTTGCAGGAGCTGTGAATTAATGAGTTTAAATATTGTATTGAACTTAATTCTATTAAAACAATAATTGAAAGAACTATGTCAAACTGTGGAGAATTTTAAATATAAATAAAATTAGAAGAGAAATAAAAATTAAAAATAAAACAAAACCATTTAATAAATTTAAAACTACTTATAATCTACAGAAAGTTTGTTTAGCTTATTCTGAAAAAATATATAATTATCATTAAAAATATCCTTCAAAAGTAATACATGATAATTTTCTTATTTTAATTGAATACATAAATGAATAAGAAAGAATTAATAATAATATACATAAATTAAAAAAATTTAAAAAACCTTTTTACACGATCAAATCTTTTTTTTGCTTTTGGTTCCAGCCAATAAAACATTCGAAATTATAAACAACTTCATATTTAAATGCATTTAAAAAAAACTCCTGATCTTAATCAAACAATCACATTAATAAAATAATTAAATTATAGACCCGGACGGGCCCGGGGGAAAACAGCAAATATTAAATATAAATTTTTATAAATATAGAGATGTTAAAACATTGAATGCAAAGTTAAAGGAACATGAAAAGACAAAAAAAAACCAATTATGGAATATATTAACGAAAAAATTAACGAGTCAAAACCCTTCTACCAAAAAGTTTACATGACAATAAAATCAGCTAAGATAAATATAACACGGCGTAATAAGCTTAAATTAGACATAGTAATAATTCAAAAACAAAATATAAAACTGAATTTTTACATGAACAAATAATTAACACACGAAGCAATGCGTCATGTCGGCAAGATTGCGGATTTATAAAAAATACTCTAAAATGCATTTTATTAAATCAATAAAAATTATAAAAAATAAAGAAAATGAACCATCAAAAGAATTTATTAATTTATATGAATTAAATAATTTTTGCTGTTAATGGATAAAAATTAAAAATTTTAGAAAAATTAATGGACAATCGGCCAACAAAAGCAGATTATCAATATTAAGAGCGTTTTGTCGCTTTAATTTAATAAAACATTGCATTCGATGCTAATCGATAATAACAATTAATGAATCTATTAAAAACTTGCGGCGCAAGTTTATAATTCGTTAAATATTCTTATAGTTCAAATTTTAATAACGCACTCAAACTGAAAAAATAGTTTTTATAAGCAACTAATATTGTGTCGCGGAAAGCGACAAATGACTGATATTTTTATTTATTAATATTTTAATATGTAATCTTTTCATTGATTTAGTATTTTTACTATTTCTTATTTTTTGTGTTACTGTTTCTTTTCCATTCTTTTTCTCTTTTCTTCGATTGTATTTACACGCGTACGCACGAAAAAGAGAAACAGCAAAATTATTAACCTACAAGTATTAGAGCCCGAATTTATAGTCAAAATAATGAACAAAAAACGCTTAAATATGATCAATAAATTAGACAATAAGGACAAAAAATCTATTATTGTTTAGTTTAAAAGAAAAAAAAATGCTCAAAACAATATAAAAAGTTTCATGTGAAAAGAAAATATGGACAATTTTTGTAGGGTTTAGCAGAGCCTTTTTGGAAATTTATAGCAAATATTGCCTGTATGTTAATTTTAGCCGAGTGGATATAGCAAAAATATAAACTATTGGCCAAAATCCCTTTAAATGAATTAGACAGTGGCGACAACAATGAAACTCGACCAGGCAACATCAACTTGACGACAAGAAAAGTTTTTATAACGTTGAGCATTTTAAAGAAATTTAATTTGCCACCATTAAAACAAATTAAATTTTAATTAAAAAATACATTTCCAAATTAATAAATTTAAGCGCCAGTTGGAACTAATATGATGAAACATATTCTAAAATTTTTTATTCAGTTTATATTATTTTCAGCATCATCTAATTAAAAAATATTTTTAAACCACAAATATAAGAAATCTATAAAAGTAAATATATGGATTTAGATTTTTAATATCCAAAATATATATTAAAACACTAGAAACGGTGATGGCATTAATCAAGCTTTAAGCCATTTTTCCACACTTTTTATTATTGTTAGGAACTGGTATTATTTACTACAGTTTTGCAAATTAAACACATTACAATTAAATTTTTCAAAAATAAATAAAAATAATTTACGTTTAATAAATAATTAATTAAAAATGTAAAAAATTAATGCATTATTCTTTTATAATTGACCATTATTGAGAAATATTAATAAGGATAGGAAATTTTGCAATCTAGATCAGATTTCTAATATCTTTAAAAAAAAAAATAACATAATAAGAAACAGAAAAAATTAAACAAAAATCCAAACAAACGCTAAAAAAATCGGTTAAATTATAATTTTATGAATTTTCTAGAAATAATGTAAGACCTAAGCTAATTAACATAAATTGCCGAAGCATTTAAGCACAATTTCACACTCAATTTTAATCTCTTTTATTTTCATTTAATTTATTTTATTTTCTGTTAGCCAATAGCAATCGATCTGACTCTCCCCCCCCCCCCTTTCTATTGATGACTATTTAATGTGCGATCTCTCCATTTATTTAATTATTTAATTCTATTTATGTGTTTTTTATTTAATTGTATTTAATTTGTATTTAAATATTAATTCCATTATTTATTTAATTTTTTTATGTAATTCGTTTGATTTCATTTATATTTGTTTTCCATGCTTCTCCTGAAATAAAGCCATTCCTAAAATGAGTTTTAGATTTAGAATTTGGGAGGGAAACGGGACTGGTCACCCCAGGACCCCTCATAAAATGGTTGGAATATTTTGTGTTGGAATCCCTAGGCCCAATTCAGCGCGTTCCACTGGCATGTGTGTTACTAAATTTATATTATTAAATTAAAAAAGAATACATCTGCTTTTGGGTAAAATTATTTCAATAAAAAAATTTAATGAGTTTAAAAGGGGCAGAGCTTCATGACTTTGATGATTGTCAAGGATTTGGCCGCTTTGAAAGAATAAGCAAAGAAATGATTTAATCATGTTTACTAAAAAAATGGGAAAGATGGAGAATAATTATTTCTTTAAAGCAAAAAATAAACAATAAAAGTAAAAGATAGAGAAAAAAGCAAAAATTACATTTTAGGAGAAAAATATTGAAAATTGATAAAGTAAAACCAAAAAATTAAGAAAAGTAAAACCAAAAAGATAAAGAACAAATAAAAGTTCAAATATTTTGTTGAAAAAATTTAAATACCCTACTATCAAAGCATCCTTCGTGGGGAGGTTTCTTTCTATAAATATAGTCATTAAGGTATGCCTAAAATCATTTCACTTTTAAATTAAATCATAAATAAATACATATATTAGTTATTTATCTTGATTGAAATCTAACACATAATGCAGTAACTTAAGAATTCTTCCAAAGAAAATATAAATGCTAATTTATAATTTTACTGATTAAAATAAGGCATACCGTATTATTTAAAAAATTTGTGCGTTAAATTCTTAAACCATTTAGAGGAATTAATTGCTTTAATTTTGAAAACCAAAACACCATGTGAAAGAAATTAAAAACGAAATATCAAATATGTTCCTCTTCACAAGCAACATCTTATGTGAACAATCAAAATTCCAAACCAACGCTGTTTTATTTTAATAAATGTTGAATAATAAATGTTTTATAATAAAATCAATTTTATTTTATTAAAGTTTTAATTTCCAATTTTCCAAATTTTTGAATAAACACCAGCATATAACAAGATGCTAAAAGAGAAAAACATTAAAAGCATTTCATTTAAAAATATGAAAGGTTAATTATTTCCTTTCTTTATAAAAATAATTAAATTATTTAGTTGGGATAGAGGGGTTTCGCCAAAAAGAATGGACATTGATCAATTGAAAATAATAATAATTTCAACATATAATAAAAGAATGAATAATTAATTATTGTATTTTATTGAAATTTCCATATTTATAAAAAATTAACATCATTCTAAAACGGATCATAATTAAAGTTGAACATTCTGGTTTTTAAACTGGAACTACACAAGGATATACATTTAAACATTTAATTTGTAAGTAATAATTAACAAATAAAACATTTTAATATTATAATTACTAAACTTACTAATTAAAACATATCTAAATTAATATTGATGTTGGAAACGGCACTTCAACGATTTCTAAGGCAGATTCTGTTGATTTTTTAGTTAACATTTAAAAATAATACCATAAAAACAAAAATATGCAAAAAAATAAATAAGCAAAACCATCACATTCTTTTTTAACCGGCTGAGAAGGAAAAAAATGAGAAACATTTCTATTTCGAGTGGTATTTTTTAATAAGCAATCAATTTTCCGAAACAAATTTAATAACATATTAAAATGAAAATTACATATATACCGAACGAATGATAAAGAAAATAAAAAAAATATTAAATTTTCAAAAATTATGAAAAAATATTAGTAATAATAAAATGTAAGCTAAATATATTATATATTACAATAATAATAAATAATTTAAACAGAATAGAACTGATATCCAATTTTTTAGTTATTTAACAAATAATTATTGTAAAATTCTAAAACAAGTCTTTGTTTAAAAAAAATTAAAGCTAATTAGTTCTAATAAATATTATTAATTTTCTGATATTAAGCAATATAAAGTGAGTAGACACAAATTTAGTCACACTGTTGTAACATTAAAGAGAAAATCTATAATTAATTATAATTTTGGTAAAAAGATAAATTATCAAACGAAGGCCAATGTCGGATTACACCCGAAAAAATATAAAATAATAAATAAAAATAAGTCTAAAATAAAATAAAACAATGAAAAATATATTTAAAAATAATGAATCCTTTTTCATTATAAATTATAAAATTAATAATAATATTTTTGATTATAAATTAATAAATATAATTAATGATATTTTTATTTTTTAATATAATAAATAAGAACACTGAAGTGTAATGATGAATAAGGAAAAAAGAAAATGAAATAAAATAAGCTGAATGGAATGATCGGGACAAATAAAAAAAAATAATAAATAAAATAGGGGTCCAAATTGGCCCGGTAATAAAAATTGGCCAAATGGGCCACAAATAATAAAAAGCCAAAAATAAATAAAATAAACGCCAAATTGGCCCGGTAATAAAAATTAGCCAAATGGGCCACAAATTCCCACCCCCCCCCTTTTTCAGGCATATATAAACCCGCTCAGATGGACCAGTGGCATGCTTCATTCAATCAGTGATCGGCACATAACTCTTCTGCTCTGATCAAGAAATCAACTCGCTCTGAATCACTGCACGTCGAAGCATCTGAATTGATCAAAAAATTTTGATCAAAAAACCATATTTTGTCTTTTGTCTTTTTTGCTGACCGTCCCAAATAATTTTTATTAAATATTGTTTGTCTACAAAGCAATAGCCAATGAAAAAATAAAAGTGATAAAAAAACAAATAATTTATAGCAATATAATCAGGAGAAATAAGAAAATAATAATAAAAAGATAATTTAACGTAAATATCATAAAATTCTTTTGATGAAAAATGTGAAAATTAACTCGCTTATAATAAATGGAGGAGAATTAAGTTTAAAAATATATGTTCATATTTAGAGATTTTTGCAAAATAAAAAATCTTTGTTTTTGGCGTAAATTCATTTTTAATATAATAACTAACTTAAAAAAAAGTTAATACTTATTAAAAAATAAATAAAACCTTTTTTCAAAATAACCTATCAATAACCATAAATATATATAGTTTTATTTCAACAAATTATCTTCATGCTAATAAATTTCCCATACAAATACAAATATTTTAATCTTGTTTGAGGGTTGCATATAAGTATTTAATTTTTTTTTACAACTTTTTATTTTTGCGTGTTAATTTGTAGCATGTGCAGAATTAAAGTTAATTAATTTGTTTACCTTTTAGAGATAAATAATAACCTAAAATTTTCTTCTAATTCTCACGACTAATTTTTTAACAAATAAAATGATTTTAATTCTTTTCAGTTTATTTGGTATCAAAAACGAAAAAAAACGGACAATTTACAGTTCTGAGTTTATTTAGACTCAAAGAGTTTATTTTAACGTTATCTTTAATTCAATCAATTATATTTGAATTTTAAAATTATTTTTTAATAAAGATTATTATTTTTATTATTTCGTTTGTGGCAACTGCGATCGGTAAAAAACAATCCTGGCGATGCTCAGATGGAGGCGCAAAACGGTCCAAATAGTGATCAGTTAGTCGGCAAAGAATGGTCGAAGTGGTGATCAGCGGAGTGAAGACTGGAGTACGAAAGGGGGAGAAAACAATTATTTTTCAAAATGAATAAAAAAGTGACAGTGGACAAAAATAACGAGTGGTGGGACAAGACTGATCGGGTAATTAAGGCATAAATATTCTTCGTTTAATTATTTAATTCGATAATTTTGACCCGTTTATTTATTTATGACCCCACTGCCATTATTAATTCTGTTTTTTGAAATTTTTGAATTTTCAATATGCATATATAAGAAATGCTTTTTATATTATTTTTAATTTATTATTAAAATTTTGAATTTATATTGTGTTCACCCTCAAATCTGAATTATGGCTTTTTAAAGTTTTTCAATATATTATTTATTTTGCCTTTTCATTATTTTTTGTAAAAGTGTCCGTTCCTTTCCTTGCCTTTGACTTAATTTCTAAAAGACAATCCATGTATATGTGTTCAATAAACCATGTTTGTCTGATTGTATTTTCTAAAATAAAATAAAAAAGTTTTTGTCAATTCGAATCTTCCAGTTTGTATGTAGAAACATGTATTTTTTTTCTCTTTCATTTATGTTTTTTACAATTTTATTTAAAAATATTTACTTTGCAGTTTTTTATTTAATACTTATTTTAACTTTTTAAAATTTCATTTATTTCTTCTATTTTCATATTCCATATTATTTTTCGTAAAGATAAATAAACCCACAGGCAGTTGATTTGACCTTTTTTTCAAAAGCAAAAACCAAAATTATATAAATATGAATAAAATTGCATTAATCTGAATTATAAAATTACAAATTGAGCATAAATGATTAAAAAAATTAAAACGCCCATAATAAAAAAAACAATAAAATAATTTCAATAATTTATTAAAAAATGATATTAACACTGCATTTTTTTATTGTTCGTATTTTCTTATTGATTGTTGCGTTTGGCGTTCGTTATATGGCCCTAAAAAGGTTGCATAATTTAAGATATATAAAATTGAATTCAAATAATGGAAAAAAATAAAAACCAATTTCACATAATATTCAATATACTAGGTACTACATATAAAGTAAAGAATAAGAAAATAAAGTTAGTCAGACGGTTTCTTTAATTACGATATTAATTCTCAAAGGTTAATTTTGATTCCATCATGATAGGACATTAAATTAATAAATTTATGCAAAATATATTTAATATAAATAACAGTAAGACCGTAAAACCCATTTATAAAAAAAATTATTATTCACGATAAAATAACAACATCTTTAGGTTTCGGTTTTTGAATTTTATGAATTTTTAACGCATTTTCCCTGAAAAACAAGTGTAATTCCAAAATAGTTTTTCGAGCTTTTTTGGTGGAAAATTTTTTAGCAAAAATTTCGATTTTTTCCAAAAATATAAAATTTTGACCTAAGCGGGACATTTGAGTCCCCGGCCCATAACTCTTCGTGGTTGGTTTTAGCTGAAAAACGCTTCTGGAAAAAATTGTAGAATAGTACAAAAACCCGCAATTTTTGTTTTTTCTAAAAAATATATACAATTTTAAATAAATAAAATTACTTTTATGCATATAACAATTTAAAAAGAAGATTACTACAATAAATTTATTAAAGAAAAACAAGTTTTAAATTAAATACAAAAAATAATTACTTTCTAAATTAAGCATAAGAATAATATGAAATTTTAACTAAAAATAGCTTTAAAGTTTAAACTAAAGTGATGAAATTAGTTTAACTGAATGTCCATAAAAGAAAATTACATTCGCATAAACAATAAATCGAAATGTTTTAATTATATTTTTCTATTAAAAAAATAAATATAAAACACTTGATAGTAAATTTAGCTAAGTAATACACAAAAATTAATATATTTAATTTACATATGCTATAAATATATGTGCAAAAAAGAAAGATATAAAAAATAAAATAAATTAAAAAGTTATAAAATACAAAAACACTTTAATTTTTGAGTATAATTAAAGTTCAAATTTTGGAAAAAATATAAATAATTAATTTAGAAAATCCATACGATTCCTATAACTTTGAGCTTAATCTATTGAGGCTCGAGGCCCGTTTCAAATACTGCAACACCGTCTCAAACAACATTAAATGATTAAAAGAATAAAAAAAAATTACCATGAAGATTTGAATATTAAACAATTCATTAGCTAAAGTTATTGAAATTATCAACAGTTTAAACGTATAATCTTAAAAATATTAAATGATCTATTGTGCTAAATAATTAATTTTATAAAAAGAAAAATCGCAAAACAAACAACTTTAGATCAAACCCCAAATTGTCGATATTTAGGCAGCATAACAATATTATAAGGTCTAGGAAAATGAGAAGCAAAAAAGAAAATAAACAGTATAAGTAACAAATAAGATTTATTATTATAAAAGTATCTTAATTAATTTAACAATATCGATAGATTAAAACAATAAATTTTTCTTTGAAATATACTCGAAAAAGAATAATGAAGAACTAAGCAATATCAAAAAATTTTAATTTAAATATTTTGAAAATAATTACATCTAATTTTAGCAAGTATTAAATTAAAATAAATTTACAGACTATAAAACAAGCTTTGAGTCATTGAAAAAACACGCTCAGGCAGAACTAGATTACAATAGGTTTCTATCTTTACAATTAATTCATTTAAAAGACCATTTTCATGGAGAAAAGACCCAAATCGGAGGAAGAAAAGAGTCAAATAAGAAAAAATGAATATTGAACAAAATAATATTTTTTTTATCTAAAATGTATCTATTAAGAAATTATTAATAAAAATAAGCAAAAATAATTTCTTTACAAAAGTTTTTTTAATTAAAACAAAATATTAAATTAAAAAATATTATTTTAAGAAAAACGCCAATTTAAATAATCAATAAACGGATTGGGGCATATCACTAGCTACCTCAAATAATATATTCAGTCAATATTATATTATTTTTTTACTATTGCGAGAAAATAAATTTTAATTTGTTCTATAAAAAAAGAAGAATAAATAAATAAAATTTATTTGTTTAAATATTTATCATTTATCTAATAAAACATTTAAAACTTACGCATATAAAGGATTAGAAAAATTTTTAATTACGTAATACATATATCAAATTTTAAAATTTTTTTTTGTTAATAAAAAATTTAATTTAAAAG
>SIJG01000028.1:156694-232360 GCA_023374025.1 Heterodera schachtii
CCCGACCCCGAGCCCCCCGACCCCCGACCCGACCCGAGGCGCTTGTTGGACCGATCCCCCGACCCGACCCCCGACATGTCGTCCCCCGAGGTCACCGACCCCCGACTTTTTGCCCCCCCCCCCGTCCCCCCGACACTATTTCGGGGGATTGGGGACGCCAGCGTTTTCAAAATTTAAAAGTTAATTCATCCATGAAGGCGGGAAATATTGAAAAATTTTGAGTTTTTGAACAAATTTTCTTAATAAAATTCATTAAAAATTATGAAAAATTTTCCGGTGGCGCCTATCGGCATCGCCGGCCCCCCAAAACCATGGTGCCGATCGGTAATTTTTCAAATATGAACACCAAGGCCTAAAAATAAGACTTTAGGGTCAAAAATAATAACACCTAGCAACATTTTTTCAATCAGTAAATTTTTACAATTTATTTGATCAAAATGCTATCAAATTTTAGGGCCGGCGGTGCCGATAGACGCCGCCGGGAGAATTTTTTAAAAATTTGAGTTCATTTTGCCCACAGATTTTCACCAAAAATGATCAATTTTTGCGCGATTTTGTGCCAAATTTTTAAGAATAAATAAGCTTTTGCGAACCGGCGGTGCCGATCAGGGGTGGGGCGCGCATAGAAAAATCCCGCGGTCGCGTCCCAGCCCTGGTGCCGTTAGGTGCCGCCGGAAAAAAAATGAAAATTGGGAGTTTTTGGTACATTTTTTACATAAAAATGGCCATTTTAAAGTTTTTTTTTCTCAAAAACCAGCGAAATAAAACATTAATCAGAAAAAATTTAAAAAGTTTAGGTGAAGCCTGAAAATAAGAAAATCTTAGAAATAAGGACAAATTTCAGTAAATTCGGGATCAAAAAATCAAAAAGTTTTTGCGGCAGACCTTAAAAGTTCTTGAAAACTAGTGACATTATGCCATAAAATTTCAAGATTATAAATATATTTAAGAAATCAGAACAATTTTCGTCGCTACCCCAAAATTAGAAATTCTTATAAGAACAAATGGAAGCCCCTGGTTTAAAGGCCAGCTTGGACTAACTCTTGCTGGCGCTAACGAAATCAGATGATTAAAGTGCAAAAAAGAAAGATTTACGAGCATTTGAAAATAAAAATTGAGTTTTTCGTTAAAAAAATTCGTTGATCACTACCCGATCGGGGTCCCCGACCCCCAACAATTGAGCTCCCCCCCCCCCCCCGACCCGACCCCCGACATGTCGCCCCCCGAGTCCCCGGCCGCCGACTTTTTGCCCCCCGAGGGCTCGGGGCTTAACCCTAGCTAAGATAAGAGCAGAATGTGCGACTGAAAGCGATCATTAAAGCTGCAAATTAAGTCGTATGAATTTTTCTGCTGACATGCGATGGCCTAATAATCTCAAAAACAAATCTTTACTTAGATTTTGCCGGGCCCTGTAAAACCAGGTACCGGGCCCGGCCCGGCTCGGCCTCTAATTATGATGACTAGGGACCGCATTTTGATGCATATGCTTTTTTTTGCGCAATATGACCTGAAAAATTTTCAGAAAATACACCCCTAAGAATTGAAATTTTTTTTCTTAAAAATTGATCGCCAAAATTTCATTTTTTTCTTGATAAAAATTCTAGGTTTAAAATTTTCCTTATTCGAAAAATATTATAAAATATTTATAATCATTTAATAAGCAAAAATAAGTTTTTTGATTATGTTTCGTGTTTTGCTCCCTAAAATCCTTGATAAAAAATTTTTAAATGCCTATTTTCATGCCTTTTTCGAGATTTTCGTTCCTTTTTTTTTCAATTTTTTGGTGTCTATTATAGTGCCTTTTACGCGATTTTTGGTGCCTTTTTTGCGAGCTCTACTGATAACAAATATATATTGAATGAAGTTATGGCATAACAGTTTCAAAATTAAGAAGAAAATAAATTCGCTGTAAATATTTCGACCATTGTGCCGAATAGTACCTGGGCCGATCCAGAACTTTCCTCTGGCTAAATTAACGCCAACCATCAAATTCGGCAATTCGCTGATTTCGGGGAGGGCCATTCCCAAAGAGTGCAACTCTGAAATTGAAAATAATCAAATCCTGATTCATCTGACATTTTTTTACTACGAAATTTTAGTCAAAAATAAGACTTATTAATTTATTTTTTTCAATCCAAATTATCAGATTATTAAAATTTGAAATTTTATTTATTATTTTCCTTTATTATTATCAATTGTTATTCTTTTTTTAAATAATTTTTCATTTGCAGTTGGTTCATCAGCTTTGGATTCGCCGTCAAACAGAAGACAAAATTGGTTGGAATATTCTATATGAAAATGGCATTTATGCATATGAAAGTGATGGTAAAATTTGGTTTGGCAACGGAAGAGAAAAAGGATCAAATTACGAATATTCCTACGGTGTAGGTGATACTGTAGGAATTGATTTGTTGATTAAATCATCTTGCGAGTGACGTTGATCACTTTAATCTCTCTATATTCTTTAATTTTATTACTCTGATCACTTTTCTCCAATATACTTTTCGATCAACCCTTCCTCTAATACTTTCTCTACGTTTTGATCACATTCTTGGCTGAAACAATTCATTCTCCGATCAATCTACTTCTCCCAAATCAGTCTCTGCTCTCCATTCTGATCGCATTCTCCAAAATTGTGCTCGTCCTCATCGACACGTACCTTCCCCGCTTCTCCCGTCGCAATTTGCACCAGTGTTCTCAGCTGGTGGTCATCCTCTGCTTTTTGTTGCTCAGTTGGCTTGTGCTCGTCGATCACCACGGCATTGGCATCCTTCTGATCAACGTTATTGGCACAGTTTTCATCGAATTCACATGGGATGCGTGCTATTTGTGGTTGGTTAGTGGACTGATTTGCAACAAAAAATGCAGAAGGATCAGTAGCATTCGGAAAGCATCATTCGATAATTATAAGATTTATTTATTCGCCTGAAAATTTGTTATTTATTATTACCAAAAAGTTATGACCAAAAATTTTGGTTTTCTGAGCATTATTGACAATAAGTTTTTGAAAAAAATAAGGAACATTCAAGGGCATAGGCAGGGTGGGGCACAGGGGGCTAAAGCCCCCCGCCCCCGAAACGCAAAAAAAAAGTAAAAAAAATTTCAGTAAATTTTTTGAAATGTTAAGCAATTTTCTTAACAAATTTGCATTAAAATACTAAAAAATTTTCCCGGCGGCGCCTATTGGCACCGCCGCACCCTCATTTTACCAAATTTTTGGAAAATGGATGCCAAAATGGCATAAATCGAATTTTTGACTTCAGCCCCCCCCCCCCCCCTCCCGAAGCCAAAGGTCTGGCTATGCCCTTGGGTACATTAATGTTGTCAATACCGGGTACTAACTACTGTCAAATTATTTTATTGTCTTTTTTATGGTCGTGTAAACTGTAATAGAGCCAAATTTCCCGAGGCCCGAGACTAATAACGCAAAAAGCCAAGAGCTTTTTTCGATTATTGATTGACTCGAGACCACGAATCTCGATCAGCATAACTACTGATTATTCTGTCTGGAAGCTCAACTTGATGATTTTTAATTAAATTAAATTCACCGGCGACTCTTTTTTAGAAAATATGTTATACAATTGCCAAGCAATCTTATCAAATTTATTTTTATTTTTTTCATTTAGTTCGTTGAGTCTGTGCCAACTCCGCTCAGGTGATTTTACCAAAATTAAATTCAAAAATCTATTGAAAATTTTTTTAAAAATTTTCAAAAACATCCTTTTGCTTCTCCTTCCCTTCTTTCAGAGCTTCCTCAGACGGCTCGTGCTCGTTGGTGGTCAGTCATTTTCTATTTAAATTTTCAAAAATCCATTTAAAAAATTCTCAAAATTTAGGCACGTATTGGCGCTCTGCTGCTGTTCGCTCCTATGGTAAGTTCAGATAAATTTGTGATCAAACCCTTTGATCGCATTTCACCAACCATTGAACGCGTCGCGTCGTTAGGGTTCAATTAAGGCTTTCGCCCCCTCCATCGAAATTTTTTATATTTTTTCAAACATTTTTTATGTTTCCGACAATTTCCAACGAGTTTCGATTAGCTTATCTATCCCAACAGAGTCCCAATTTATCTAGCTAATTAACATCTCCCATCCGAATCTCAATTTGCTAATTAATTTATTAACATCTCCCATCCGAGTCGCACCTTTCAGTTGGTCTTCCTCAACTCCTTTTGGGCTGTGAGTGTTTATTTGGCGGTTGTGCTGCTCGGCACGCTCAACTTGACGGTGTCATGTCTGTGGTTGGTCGAAACCAAAGGAATCAGCTTGGATTCCGTCCGATTGGCACAAATGTCAGCGGAAGATGAAGCGGATGCTGGCGGAATGGAAGGGATGAAGCGGAATGATGAGAGGGCAACAATGACGGGAAAGGATTTAGAGGGGACGGATGAAGCATTGATGAAGCCACAATAGGGGGAAAGGAGACGCGGCGCATCCGTTTTCGGGGATCTCCGGCTTGGATATCCTCAGTTTAGTGGTTCCTCGTTCTGAGAAGCTACGTTTCCTTGGGTCCCCGTCCTTCGGGTTCAATTCTGTTATTTTTACTTTTGATAATTATAATTAATTTTTAATGTTTTAAAATCAAATTTGGAATCTTTATACATTTTAATTGTTAATAAAGGCATATAATTTTTATTTGATTACATTTTATGTTCTTCACCGCACAACAAAATTGGCGGAAATTCAACACAATTATGATGATCTAATTCTTTATTTTAACTGTTCAACCACTCAAAATATTTGTAAAAATAATGTGGCCAAAAATTGAAAAATTGTTAACAGTATACTGTCATAACGAATTTTGTAGAATTTACAAATTTATAAAAGAAAATAATTTCTAAATTAGATTTTAAAAATATAAATGATTGATTAAATTTTGAGAATAATTCAAAAATCTTATAATTATTTGGTAAAAAAAACCGTCATTCGGATTTCGTATTTTTGTGTTTTTAGGGCGTTTTATGTTCGCGTTTCGTATTTTATTCGGAACTGCCACATTTGCGCCTCCACATTTGCGCCTCCAACTTTTGCGCCTCCACTATTTGCGCCTTCATTTTTGCGCCTCCATTTTTGCGCCTCCCACATTTGCGCCCCCAGCATTTATACCTTAATTTTTTGCGCTTTTTTCACCAGCCTAGCTAATTTTTACCACAGCTATTTTTAAAATATTCATAAATTGGGATAGGTGTTGTGGAGCAACATTTAATTTAAATTTTATGGAGAACTTATTGCAATGGCAAATGCTATAAATTGGCATTGGAAACGGCAATTAAAATGGCAGAATGGTCAAAAATAATTGTTAAACAATAGGGAGGCTCTCGGACAATCCGACAGTGGACAATTCGACAGTGGACAATCCGACAGTTGGACTATCCGACAGTGAGGACAGTTCGACAGAAGTGGACAATTCGACAGTGGACAATCCGACAGTAAATTTAAATTTTAAAAATATTTTCTAGTCATTTCAACAGATTATTTCCTATAAATATCTCAATTCAAATCAATTTGTTTCGTGATTTTCAAGCCACTGATCAGGAATTTTCATTTAGTAGAGATTAGCAGGGGTGCTGAGATTTGTGGATTGGGATGGATTGGTTGGATTTGTGAAATGGGTTCATGAATTTCTCCTTCTTCTGAGGACAACGAATCCATTTGAATGGGTAAACGGAATGGTCAATACTTTTGGCAAACATTTTGATCAGCAAAAATCACTTTCATTCTCATCACTTTGGTTTTATGGGTCACTCCAAATTTAGTTTTGCATATTTATTTATTTTATTGTACTTTAGTTACTAGTATACCAAAATAATTATTTTAATTTGTTAACAATTTTAAACTAAATTGATTTGAATTGAGATATTTATAGGAAATAATCTGTTCAAATGACTAGAAAATATTTTTAAAATTTAAATTTACTGTCGGATTGTCCACTTCTGTCGAATTGTCCTCACTGTCGGATTGTTCAACTTTACAAAAAATTGAGAAAATTGCATTAAATTAAAGTTAAGAATTTAATTTTTTTTTACCGAATACGAAGAAAATTAATTCATTATTAAAACTGATGAAATTCCCAAATTTTTTCGGCAAAAAAAGTCAAAAAAGTTGCTTCAAATGGACTGATGCTTTTATTAAGCAGGTTTCAAAACGTAAAACAAAAAGCAAAACAACAAAAATAAGACACTTCTTAGAAATTTAATTCTCATTCTCCACTGATTTCGAGGTTTTCGTGACAAGCGGTGGCATCCCAGTAATTTTTTTTTGAGAATTTAAAAACGCCTTAAAAAATTATTTTAGTCCAAGTCTTGAAGGATTGATCATTTTATAAGAGGTTTAGTTAATTAAAAATGTTTACTTGTCAAAAAATGAATTTTATTTAATTTTTTCACTTTCGCTTAATTCACCATTCTCTTCTGCTTCTCTTCTTTATCCATTTCGCTGATTTTTCACATAAGTTTCTTCTGATTTTTTTAAATTGTGAGATTTGCTCTTCAGCAGCTTAAAATACAATTAATTATTGCAAGCAAACGGTGCTATGACGTCACTCAAAAACAATTAAGTTCCAAAAAAGTTATGACCAAAACGGTTAAAAAAACTTCGATTTGAGTTCCTCTAAGAATAGACCAATCCACGCCATAAAAAATATAAAAAATTTTCAAAAATTTCAAGAAAAATATTAAAAAATTTAAAGCTTTTTTTAAACTTACATAGATGTTACTAAAAACGAAATATTTCTTCATAGCATATGAGCAGAGATTTAATATGAATCATAGCATAAAATTGGAAAAAAACTTTTTTTTTTTTTTTGCAAATTTTTATTTTTTTAGTCTTAAATACCCGGGAAACGACAAAATTTTCCGATTAATACAAAAAACCAAATTTTAATTGAAGAAAAAAGACATAAAAATGATTAAAAAGAGCAAATTGATCAACAACATTAGTGAATATTTCATCCTCCTTCAGAGAGTTTCCAAATCGAATTTGAAATTGGGCCCAAAATTCGCCTCAATTTTGTCACCAGAGAGACCCAAAGAAACGAATGGATAAAGAGAACCATCAGCAAAAGATGGATCAACCAAAAGACCGGAGGAATCTGTGAAAAAGTTAAGGGATTTTTGATTATTTTAAATATAAAAATAAATTAGCAAAAAATAGGCAATTAAATAGATTATAATTTAAAAATTATTTAATAAATTATTTAATCATTTGCCAACCCAAACGAAGTCCATTTTTAGTGAAAATGATTTGCCGAGTGGCGAAATGAACGCCAATTCCTACGGTATCACCAACACCGTAGGAATATTGGTCATTTGTTTTTAAAATATTTTCACTTTTAATACCAAAATTCGCTTACCGTTTTTCTTTTTCCATAACTGAAATTTCGTAGTAAAAAAAGTCAGACAAATGCTTGTTCAGCACAATCGGATATTTAGCGAAGACGGAACGCCAAGCTTTTTAGGAGAAATTTAATTTTGATGTAAATTTAAAAAATACCAGAAGTATTTCCCTTATGATGGACAATGAGACTTTTGTCACCAATGATTTCGATGTCCTTGTGACAAGCGAAGGAATCCCAACAATTTTCTTGGAATTTTAAAAACACCTGAAAGTAAATAATTCTATATTTTTTAATAATTATTATATAATAATGTATTAAATAAATTAAAAATACATTTTACCGTAAAATATTTTTATTTTATTTTTTTCTCTTCCATTCATTCACCTTTTTCTTTGTCTGCTTCTCCATTTCACCAATTTTTTCCAAAATCTTTGACAATTGACCCGCAGTAGCTTAAAAATCGAATTTATTTTAAAATATAAATGCAAATATTTAATTTAATTAAATATTTTTTCGTTAAATTGTCCTCGCCTTTTGTCTGCTGTTGTTGCTGCTTCTCAATTTCACCAATTCTCTCCAAAATTGCTTTCAAATGATCTTCCAAAACTGAAATTTAATGCAATTTTTCAATTAATTTTTTAAAATGTTGTTAAGTTATCAAAATATATTTGAAAATATCATAATATATTTTTGTAAATGATGCTTATTACCATCTTTTGTCGGAGTTTTCCTGTCTTCTTGCTTAATAATTATTTTATAATAATTTATTAAATAAATTAAAAATTATTTAACCGTAAAATATTTTTATTTTATTTTTTCTCGTCCATTCATTCACCTTTTTCTGTGTCTGCTTCTCAATTTCACTGACTTTTTCCAAAATTTTCTTCTGATCATTTTGCGATTGTAAGAATGCTAAAAATAGAAAAGGATTAATTATTTATTTATTTAAATGAAAAAAACAACAATAAAATAAATTTAATAATTATATTCCTATGGTTTTAGCATTTTTACGCAGAATCGGTCGAGTTTTAAGATTATCTATGATTGTATTAATTCTGCTGCCAGTCAAAATGACTGATGAATACTAAATGTTATCAATAATTAAAGGATTCGAAAAATGTTCAATTGCAGTAATTAAAAACCGAATATTTTCATTTTTCGTTAAATTGTCCTCGCCTTTTGTCTGCTGTTGTTGCTGCTTCTCAATTTCACCAATTCTCTCCAAAATTGCTTTCAAATGATCTTCCAAAACTGAAATTTAATGCAATTTTTCAATTAATTTTTTAAAATGTTGTTAAGTTATCAAAATATATTTGAAAATATCATAATATATTTTTGTAAATGATGCTTATTACCATCTTTTGTGGGAGTTTTCCTGTCTTCTTGCTTAATAATTATTTTATAATAATTTATTAAATAAATTAAAAATTATTTAACCGTAAAATATTTTTATTTTATTTTTTCTCGTCCATTCATTCACCTTTTTCTGTGTCTGCTTCTCAATTTCACTGACTTTTTCCAAAATTTTCTTCTGATCATTTTGCGATTGTAAGAATGCTAAAAATAGAAAAGGATTAATTATTTATTTATTTAAATGAAAAAAACAACAATAAAATAAATTTAATAATTATATTCCTATGGTTTTAGCATTTTTACGCAGAATCGGTCGAGTTTTAAGATTATCTATGATTGTATTAATTCTGCTGCCAGTCAAAATGACTGATGAATACTAAATGTTATCAATAATTAAAGGATTCGAAAAATGTTCAATTGCAGTAATTAAAAACCGAATATTTTCATTTTTCGTTAAATTGTCCTCGCCTTTTGTCTGCTGTTGTTGCTGCTTCTCAATTTCACCAATTCTCTCCAAAATTGCTTTCAAATGATCTTCCAAAACTGAAATTTAATGCAATTTTTCAATTAATTTTTTAAAATGTTGTTAAGTTATCAAAATATATTTGAAAATATCATAATATATTTTTGTAAATGATGCTTATTACCATCTTTTGTCGGAGTTTTCCTGTCTTCTTGCTTAATAATTATTTTATAATAATTTATTAAATAAATTAAAAATTATTTAACCGTAAAATATTTTTATTTTATTTTTTCTCGTCCATTCATTCACCTTTTTCTGTGTCTGCTTCTCAATTTCACTGACTTTTTCCAAAATTTTCTTCTGATCATTTTGCGATTGTAAGAATGCTAAAAATAGAAAAGGATTAATTATTTATTTATTTAAATGAAAAAAACAACAATAAAATAAATTTAATAATTATATTCCTATGGTTTTAGCATTTTTACGCAGAATCGGTCGAGTTTTAAGATTATCTATGATTGTATTAATTCTGCTGCCAGTCAAAATGACTGATGAATACTAAATGTTATCAATAATTAAAGGATTCGAAAAATGTTCAATTGCAGTAATTAAAAACCGAATATTTTCATTTTTCGTTAAATTGTCCTCGCCTTTTGTCTGCTGTTGTTGCTGCTTCTCAATTTCACCAATTCTCTCCAAAATTGCTTTCAAATGATCTTCCAAAACTGAAATTTAATGCAATTTTTCAATTAATTTTTTAAAATGTTGTTAAGTTATCAAAATATATTTGAAAATATCATAATATATTTTTGTAAATGATGCTTATTACCATCTTTTGTCGGAGTTTTCCTGTCTTCTTGCTTAATAATTATTTTATAATAATTTATTAAATAAATTAAAAATTATTTAACCGTAAAATATTTTTATTTTATTTTTTCTCGTCCATTCATTCACCTTTTTCTGTGTCTGCTTCTCAATTTCACTGACTTTTTCCAAAATTTTCTTCTGATCATTTTGCGATTGTAAGAATGCTAAAAATAGAAAAGGATTAATTATTTATTTATTTAAATGAAAAAAACAACAATAAAATAAATTTAATAATTATATTCCTATGGTTTTAGCATTTTTACGCAGAATCGGTCGAGTTTTAAGATTATCTATGATTGTATTAATTCTGCTGCCAGTCAAAATGACTGATGAATACTAAATGTTATCAATAATTAAAGGATTCGAAAAATGTTCAATTGCAGTAATTAAAAACCGAATATTTTCATTTTTCGTTAAATTGTCCTCGCCTTTTGTCTGCTGTTGTTGCTGCTTCTCAATTTCACCAATTCTCTCCAAAATTGCTTTCAAATGATCTTCCAAAACTGAAATTTAATGCAATTTTTCAATTAATTTTTTAAAATGTTGTTAAGTTATCAAAATATATTTGAAAATATCATAATATATTTTTGTAAATGATGCTTATTACCATCTTTTGTGGGAGTTTTCCTGTCTTCTTGCTTAATAATTATTTTATAATAATTTATTAAATAAATTAAAAATTATTTAACCGTAAAATATTTTTATTTTATTTTTTCTCGTCCATTCATTCACCTTTTTCTGTGTCTGCTTCTCAATTTCACTGACTTTTTCCAAAATTTTCTTCTGATCATTTTGCGATTGTAAGAATGCTAAAAATAGAAAAGGATTAATTATTTATTTATTTAAATGAAAAAAACAACAATAAAATAAATTTAATAATTATATTCCTATGGTTTTAGCATTTTTACGCAGAATCGGTCGAGTTTTAAGATTATCTATGATTGTATTAATTCTGCTGCCAGTCAAAATGACTGATGAATACTAAATGTTATCAATAATTAAAGGATTCGAAAAATGTTCAATTGCAGTAATTAAAAACCGAATATTTTCATTTTTCGTTAAATTGTCCTCGCCTTTTGTCTGCTGTTGTTGCTGCTTCTCAATTTCACCAATTCTCTCCAAAATTGCTTTCAAATGATCTTCCAAAACTGAAATTTAATGCAATTTTTCAATTAATTTTTTAAAATGTTGTTAAGTTATCAAAATATATTTGAAAATATCATAATATATTTTTGTAAATGATGCTTATTACCATCTTTTGTCGGAGTTTTCCTGTCTTCTTGCTTAATAATTATTTTATAATAATTTATTAAATAAATTAAAAATTATTTAACCGTAAAATATTTTTATTTTATTTTTTCTCGTCCATTCATTCACCTTTTTCTGTGTCTGCTTCTCAATTTCACTGACTTTTTCCAAAATTTTCTTCTGATCATTTTGCGATTGTAAGAATGCTAAAAATAGAAAAGGATTAATTATTTATTTATTTAAATGAAAAAAACAACAATAAAATAAATTTAATAATTATATTCCTATGGTTTTAGCATTTTTACGCAGAATCGGTCGAGTTTTAAGATTATCTATGATTGTATTAATTCTGCTGCCAGTCAAAATGACTGATGAATACTAAATGTTATCAATAATTAAAGGATTCGAAAAATGTTCAATTGCAGTAATTAAAAACCGAATATTTTCATTTTTCGTTAAATTGTCCTCGCCTTTTGTCTGCTGTTGTTGCTGCTTCTCAATTTCACCAATTCTCTCCAAAATTGCTTTCAAATGATCTTCCAAAACTGAAATTTAATGCAATTTTTCAATTAATTTTTTAAAATGTTGTTAAGTTATCAAAATATATTTGAAAATATCATAATATATTTTTGTAAATGATGCTTAT
The DNA here is from genome assembly GCA_023374025.1 of Heterodera schachtii. Taxonomy (NCBI): domain Eukaryota; kingdom Metazoa; phylum Nematoda; class Chromadorea; order Rhabditida; family Heteroderidae; genus Heterodera; species Heterodera schachtii. Next base: position 168,607 of record SIJG01000028.1, read on the forward strand.
TACCATCTTTTGTGGGAGTTTTCCTGTCTTCTTGCTGTTCATCTTCTTCTTCTTCTTCTTCATCCAGACTGAACTGATCATCATTCATTCCTCAAAATAAAATTTAATGAAATAATAATAATTGGCTCTATTTAAAACAAAAAAGTTATTTTCTAAATACTTTTGGCCATTACTTTTTTTGAAATAAAACAAATTTTATGAAATTTTACAGAATAAAAAGGACTCTTGGAGCCATAAATGATACAAAGAATGAATGTTAATTTGGATGGTGCTTCTATAAAATGCTATAGTTTCAAGTCTTCAAAGAATTTTAGGGCATTTCTTTTTATTATTGTCCTGTGAACTGAAATAAGGCCAACTTTTTCGTTTTCTTTTATTAATAAATTTCAAAATAATTTCTTTGATTTTAAAAATCTCAGAATAATTTCTTTGATTGTATAATTTTCATACCGTACCCCCTCATCAATTATGCTTAAATTCTCTACCGTATCCGTCTTGTCCAAACACTTCAGAACTTGCAACAGATGGTTCAATTGTTTTCGCTCGGTACAGCTCAGCAATTCTGGCAAACAGAACACTCATTTCCTCCGATGGGCTTAGATTAGGAAAAATTGCTAAAAAAAGAAAAATTAATTAAAAAATTAATTTTAGCAAATTTGATTATTGAAAAATGTTTTATTATTGTATTTTAATTATTTACGTTGGAGAGGAGAAAATTCAGACATTTTAATTTTAAAATCTAAATTTAAAATCTCTTAATTAATAAATTTGTTTTAATTTCGAAATAGAAAAACATGAGCAAATGAAGACTAAATTCTGCTATCGCCGCTGTAATTGTGCACATATTTATAGGCCAAAAAGTAAATAAATTTATGGCAAAACGATGCCCCAAAATTGGAGAAAATGCGATGGGCAAAAGATAAGAATAATAAATATTTAAATAACTCATAATTTTCTTCCATTTTTATCTTTTATTTATTCAAATTATTGCCTTTTAGTGTTGGGCAAATGGTGACCCAAAAAAAGGGGCAAAACTGCGGGGGAAAGAGGCGGGAAAAGGGAAAAATGTTGAGATTAAAACTTTATTAAAAATATAAAAAAATGCATAAAATAATAAAAGATGGTTTAATTATGGAGAATAGTTATATTTTTTGGAATTAAATCATAACATAATTGGCCAAACAACGGGTAAATGTTAAATTTCTGCTCTTTTCACGCGTCAATAAATAATATATTCAATTATAAACACCAAATTTTTCAAAAAAAAAACTTAAAAATTTGGCGGACAATGAAAAAATTGCGCCTGAAAATCTTAAATTATATTTGATTTGCAATTATTCAACCAAAATGGATAAAGAATGAGTCAATTTTGGAAAATTCATTTATTGACATGCTTTTCCAATTTTTTAACAACTTTTTAGATACCTATTTCGCGATTTTTAGCACCTTTGGCGTATCGAAACGCAACAAAAAGCAAACGGCCAAAGAAAATGAAAGCCGAAATGTAATTAAAAAACGAATAAAATGATAAATGGCCGAAATATAATGAAGCGATCGGCGAATGAGACAAAGGACCTAAATGTATCGGAGCAAACGGCCAGTGGGACAAAATGCAGAAAAGTAATGAGTCGGTCGGCCAAAGGGACAAAAGGCCAAAATATAATGAGTCGGTCGGCCAAAGGGACAAAAGGCCGAAGCGTAATAAAACGAGAGACCAGTGGGACAAAAATGAGTTACTTTTAATTAAATTTATATTTAATTTATTCAAAAATATTTGGCATTTTGTCCATAAAATTTTCAAAAAATCAATAAAATCCCGCAGAATCCCGCACAAAAAGTCAAATTTGCGGATTCCGCTGCGTGATTGGGACTCAAAATTCTTTGTGGGACTGGATCTCGCGGGATTAATCCCGCAAATTCCGCATTTTCCAAAAATACGGGATTGCGGACTGGGATCCCGCAAAATCCCGCGCCGGTCTCTAATAATAATCAAAATTTTTAGTGTTGGTTTTATCGCTGAATTGATAAAGTCCCAGAAAGATGTTGACAAGCTTCTCTATTATCTTTTATCAAAATATTTGCTTTGATATTGGCCACAGCAGCGGAGGTATTGCAGCAAAATATTAATATTTCTTTTTTTAATTTCCGATTTTTTAATTTATTTTTTTTTCCTGCAACTCATTTCATCCCTTATCTTTGGAATGGTCAATTGAAAGCACGGGCATACATTTAGCTTCATTTTAAGCCATGGCTTAATTGATTCGAATGGTTTTGTAACTATCACCGATTTTGCCGTACTCCTCGTAATCGTGCCGTCGTGTGTCTCAAATTCGATACGTTTCCATTTGTCAGAGCAATTGAACAAGGGCGCTGTGATAAGGCAAAAATTAGGACCAATCCAGTAAATCTTTCACTACTTTCAAACGAAAAATATGCCCTTAAGAAATGCCCCGAAAAAATTTCAGAAAATACGCCGCAAAGAATGAAAATTTTTTTCAAAATTGGTCCCCAAAATTTAATTTTTAATTTTTTTTTATTGATAAAAATTTTTGGTTTAAAAATTGTTCTTATTCGAAAAAAACTTTTAAACAATTGAAATTTAACACAAAATTAAATTTTTTGATTAATTTTTATGTCCTTTCTACCGAAAAAGCGTTCATAAACAATTTTATTCCCCTATTTTATGCCTATTTTGCAATTTTTGTGCTTAAAAGCTAATCCCTACTGATACTATAAATTCTATTAATTAAATATCCAGTCCGGCACCAACCTTTTATTAATCTTTTTAAAAACAAAAAAAAAATATTTTCAAAATAAATCAAAATAAAAAAAACAAATAAAAATCACTATATGAAATACAAAACATTTATCAATATGAGATTGAAACGGGAAATCAAGGAGTTTTCATCAATTTTAATCAAAACATGTTTCATCTGCAGATTTTCTAAAATCTAAAATTTATTTAAATCAAATTTATGAAAAATATATTTTGAGATTAAATAGCAATTTTATTTTGGTGTATCCTTATTTGGGCACCTAAAAATCCTCATTTGAAATCCTCAATTATACCAATATTATTAATAAAAAAAAATAAATTGGTTAATTTATTCTTCTAGCGAAAAATCAATTTTTAAAAAGATTTTTCTTGAAACATAGACGATTTAAATATGATTTTCATGATTAATTCAAAAAAAATTTTGAAGCTCCAATGAGGAGATTTTCGATTGTTTTGATTTGGAATCCTGGATTAAAAAGAAAATGTTTTTTTATGCCTTTTCCCATTTTGCAGGCTCTGCGTGCCTTCATCAATTGGGTTTGTTGTGCTATAGAAGAATATCATTTCTCCCGCCTCCTTGACTGAAAATTAAAAAAAAAGTCCAAAAAATTACAAAAAATTACCTTTTTGTGGACTTCCAAGTTGTTATTTGGTGTAATTGATCAGTCATTTTTTGCTTAAATTGATATGGCGCCAAAAATCTCTCCAGTCCCGGAACCCGGGTGATTATGCCATTGCAAAAGCGTCCACCAGGGCATTCATTGTCACGGGTCCTTAGGGCATTCCCTGTGTCCACATGAAATTACCCCGGGTTTGTGCCATTATAATTTGCTTCTCCTCCCAAGGCAATCACCCCGGGTGATTGTGCCATTGCAATTCGCCCTCTCCTCCATGCCGTTCTTATCGGTCCCATGGCATTACCCTCTGGGTCATTATGCCAATGAAATAATAAATTGGTTAATTTATTCTTCTAGCGAAAAATCAATTTTTAAAAACGATTTTTCTTGAAACATAGACGATTTAAAATATGATTTTCAAGACTAATTAAAAAAATTAGAGGCTCCAATGAGGAGATTTTCAAAAGTTTTGATGGAATCCTGGATCTTTGGACCGATAGTGCTGATAGGTGCCACCGGCGAAATTTTGAGTTTAATTGTGATTTGTTAACATTAGATTGTTAATTATAGGTCAAATTTTTGTCACTTGAATCCAGCGTTTACCAGGAAAGAGATGGAAATTCCAATTCTCAAATAATATTTTTTCTATAGAAAATTTTTAAAAATTTCTGTAATTTTATTTTTTATATATATATTTTTTCAAAATTCAATCTTAATAAAAAAATATTTTCGGAAGAAGGTAAATAAATTTAATTTAATTTGGAGATACAGCGACAGAACCCATCAAAAAATATCGTAATGAATTCATGTTTTCCCAGGCGCATAACCAGAAAAGAATTTCGGTGGGGGGGGGGGGGAGGGTAAGACCCAATGGCATTTTTTTGTTTGCTCAAAACAGCGTCCATTTATGAACGAAAACGGAAAACGGAATTCATGGTCCGGCGGTGTTGAGAGGCTTCGCAAGGGGGAAATTTTTGAAATCATAGCCGGATTTGTTAAGGGAATTGCTCTCTAATTTTGAAAAGTTGTTTTTTTCCATTTCGGAGGGGGGGGGGGGGCGGTCATACCCCCCCCCCCTGGTTATAGGCCTGCATTTTCAACCCTAATATTTTTTGTGCATCGGTTGGACTATGGAAGTGTCCATTCTTTCTTCATTTGTTCATTTCCCTTCTTTGCTACCGCAGTCCTTTCTCGTCACTTTGTGCAGCGGTTGACATCGCGCTACCTTTGCGCATATGAAGAACAATCCGAGCAGAATGAACCAGCCGAGGATGAGCATGAATGCCCTGGATACAACTTGGACTAATAGACTTAATCAGTCCGTTTCTTACGACAAAATTGAATGGGAATGAATGGTCACGGGCACATGTTCGCACGGATCAATGCCAAGTCGGTTCTGCGCTTCCTCAAGCCCCTGCAGAAAATTGGTGCCCGAAGCGATGCAAGGGTCCAAACGGATGGGAACAACGGACAAATGATACTGAAAATGAACCAAGTTCGAGTGTGTATCGGTATGGTCATTCCCAACCGACCGGATGTCCCCGGATGACAGCGCCGGGTCGGAGAACGGCCACGGCGACGGACTTTCTCGGGTAGAAGTAAATCATGCGAACCTAATGTCAAAAATCCCCTTGTTAATTGAAAATTTTGCTTTCATAAATTTTCTGATTAAAAATCAAGGGGAAGGAAGGCCCTAGTGCACTTTAGGCGTCAAATGTTCAGTTTCTGTGTCTAAACTTTTTTTACTTGGTCAATACCTAAATTTTTGGCAATGACTTTTATCCCCCCCCCCCTCGAAATTTTGAAGAATTTGTTGAAAAAATTTCCAAAAAAAATGCTAAAACCATAGGGATAAATCCTATTAATGTTTTTCATTTAAATAAATTAATTAATTGTTTTCTGTTTTAAGCATTCTTACAATTGCAAAATGATCAGAAGAAAATTTTGGAAAAAATCAGTGAAATGGAGAAGCAGAGAAAGAAAAAGGTGAATGAATGGAAGAGAAAAATAAAATAAAAATATTTTAATTTATTTAATACATTATTATATAATAATTTTTTAAAAATATCGAATTATTTACTTTCAGGTGTTTTTAAAATTCCGACAAAATTGTTGGGATTCCTTCGCTTGTCACAAGGACATCGAAATCATTGATGACAAAAGTCTCATTGTCCATCATAAGGGACCTTCTGGTATTTTTAAAATTTACATCAAAATTCAATTTCCCTTAAAAAGGCTGGTTGCGCTCCGTCTTCGCTAAATATCCGATTGTGCTGAACAAGCATTTGTCTGACTTTTTTTTTGAGCCCATTTCTTCATAACATATGAGCAGATATTTAATATGAATCTTAGCATATAATTGGAAAAAAAACCTTTTTTTTTGCAAATTTTCATCTTTTAGTCTTAAATCCCCGGGAAACAACAAAATTTTCCGATTAATACAAAAAACAAAATTTTAATTGAAGAAGAAAGATAAAAAATGATTAAAAAGAGCAAATTGACCAACAACATTAGTGAATATTTCATCTTCCTTCAGAGAGTTGCCAAATCGAACTTGAAATTGGGTCCAAAATTCGCCTCAATTTTGTCACCAGAGAAAGACAAAGTAACGAATGGATAAAGAGAACCATCAGCAAAAGATGGATCAACCAAAAGACCGGAGGAATCTGTGAAAAAGTTAAGGGATTTTTGATTATTTTAAACATAAAAATAAACTAACATAAAATAGGCAAATAAATAGCTTAAAAGAAAATAATTTATTTAGTAAATATTTGATTTGCCAACCCAAACGAAGTCCATTCTTTGTAAAAATCATTTGCCGACTGGCCAAATGAACGCCAATTCCTACGGTATCACCAACACCGTAGGAATGTTTGGCATTTGTTCCTTTTTCTTGTCCGTTAATCCAAATATCGCCATCACATGCATAAGCATAAGTGCCTTTTTTTTGTCTGCTGTTTAACAGTGAATCCGAAGGTGATGCACCAACTGAATAAAGAAGAAATAAATAATAAAAATATTTCACTTTTTATACCAAATTCGCTTACCGTTTTTCTTTTTCCATAACTGAAATTTCGTAGTAAAAAAGTCAGACAAATGTTTGTTCAGCACAATCGGATATTTAGCGAAGACGGAGCGCCAACCTTTTTAGGAGAAATTTAATTTTGATGTAAATTTAAAAAATACCAGAAGTATTTCCCTTATGATGGACAATGAGACTTTTGTCACCAATGATTTCGATGTCCTTGTGACAAGCGAAGGAATCCCAAAAATTTTCTTGGAATTTTAAAAACACCTGAAAGTAAATAATTCTATATTTTTTAATAATTATTATATAATAATGTATTAAATAAATTAAAAATTATTTTTACCGTAAAATATTTTTTATTTTTCTCTCCATTCATTCACCTTTTTCTTTCTCTGCTTCTCCGTTTCACTGATTTTTTCCAAAATTTTCTTCTGATCATTTTGCGATTGTAAGAATGCTAAAAATAGAAAAGGATTAATTATTTATTTATTTAAATGAAAAAAACAACAATAAAATAAATTTAATAATTATATTCCTATGGTTTTAGCATTTTTACGCAGAATCGGTCGAGTTTTAAGATTTTCTTTGATTGTATAAATTCTGCTGCCAGTCAAAATGACTGATGAATACTAAATGTTATCAATAATTAAAGGATTCGAAAAATGTTCAATTGCGCAGTTATCAAAGAAAAGCCGAAAATTTTAATTATTCTTTAATTTGTCCTCGCCTTTTGTCTGCTGTTGTTGCTGCTTCTCCAATTCACCAATTCTCTCCAAAATTACTTTCAAATGATCCTCCGAAACTGAATTTAGAGCAATTTTTTAAATAAAATTAAAATGTTGTTAAGTTATCAATCGTAATTCAAAAAAAAAAATTTAGAATAATTTTTTAATGTTTTTGAAAATTAAATAAAATATTCCATAAAATTTATTTTTGATATTTTACCGATGTTTTCCTTCTGCAGCTGTTTCTGTTCTTTCTCCAATTTCTTCTGCTCATTGTGCAATTGTGAGAATCGTTCCTCAAAAGCTAAAAAATAGAAAACCAATTATTTATTAAAATTGATATTTTCCAAAAGTCGTATACCGTATTTCTTAAAATATAAAGCCCCCCTGAAAAGCACTTATAATAATAATGAATATACTTTTAAAATGGATAAAAAAACATTTAAATATATTAACATTAATGAATTAACAAACTCGCCGTTTGTCTCCTTTTCCCCTTGCTGTTTTTGGTGTTTTGTTGTCCCTCCAATTCACCGATTCGCTCAAAAATTGCCTTTTCAGTCACAACTTAAATTGGAACAAATTCTATTAATAATTGACAGTAATAAAAACAATGTTACGGTAGGTACAGTAATCGTTGCTCATTTCCCTTACCCTTTTGCTGTTGATGTGCCATTTCCATTTTGTCAACCTTTGTCTGCACTGTCACAATTCGTTCCGTGACCTTTTTCTCAAGCTCTTCTTGGAATGCCTTCTGCTGAAATTAAAAAATGCTTTTTTTTTTGACAAAAGAAATATATTTTTATAATATTAAAATATTAGGGCCAAAACAAATTATTTTAATTTTTGAAGAGATTAATAATTTGACCCAACCGCGTCCAATTTTCTTCCCAATTGATCCTCCAATTTGTCCATTTTCTCCTCCATTTCCTTGTGATCATTTTTCAGTTTGTCATTCTCTTTTTCGGCATCAGCTTTCCTTTGTAGCATCTTTAAGGCATTTTAATAAAAAAAATCTTATTTAATAAGCAAATCCAATTTTCTGTCTTTTATCTTTTTTATTTGTTTTATTAAATGCTTAGAATTCACCTCATCAATTTTAGAACAAAACTCTTTTTGCTGCTGCGCGTGATCATTTCTCAGTTTTGAAAGGTGTTCAGCTGAAAGAAAGTCAAAATTATTATTAAAATATTATTTCATTTACACAATTATCTTTTCTTTTAAACCTATAATTAGGCCAATTATTAAACATAATTGTAAGTATTTGGCAATTCCACAAACCGATTTCGTTCTCCATTTTGGCCAATTTTTCACTTTGATTCATTTCGGAGGTGTTCAGTTGATCAAAATGTGCATTTTGATCCTGTTGGCCTTTTTCCAATTGGCCAATCCGTGCCAAAATCGGTTCGAAATGATCAATGCAAACTGAAACATATCCCAATTATTAAAATATGTCTTTTTGTTGTATTATTTGGTCTAATTAAAAATTATTCTAAAGAATATTATAATGCTTTTCAAAATCACTTTTGCCATAGAGTTCGTATGAGTTCGTTTCAACCGCATCAATTTCAGCACAAATTTTCATCTGCTGATTTTGCGTTTGCAAAAGATGATCAGCTTTAAACAATTAAAATGATTAAAAAACTAATCAAATTTTCACTCACAAATCATGCCAATCCGTTCCAAAATTGCGTGGTGTTCGCCTAATTTTGACATTATTTTCAAAATTTAAAAATGCTTCATTACGGTAGGCATTCATTCACTTACCGTACTTTTCCGTTTCCTTTTCTTCGTCCTTTTGCTGTTTCTTCTCCATTTCACTCATTCGTCCCAAAATTTCCTTCTGTTCATTTTGTAATTCCAAGATTTGGTCAATCAGTGCTTAAAATATTAGGGACAAATTATTAAAATTCTTTTTTATGCATTTCTATAGTAATTTTACAGTATTTCCTTTTAATTATTAATTTTTTAAATTTTGCAATTTTACCATTTCCGACTCGGTAGTTCAAAATGTCAACACTATTTTTCAATTTGTTTTGTTGTTCTTCCAATTTGGAGCATTTTGTTTGGATGGAATTGGCAAATTCGGCATTCGCATTTAGTTTCTGTTCCAATGGAAAATAAAATAAAAATAGGTAATTGCATTTATAAATTAAATTCTTTCCACCTCATCAATTTTGTTTCAAAATCGTCGTGCATTTCCTTTAATTGCCTAAAATTTTCCGACAATTCACTGATTTTTGTACAAAAGTCCGTCTGCTGGTGAGCATTTTGTTGTAAAAGGCGATCAGCTTAAAGAAATTAAAAATACATACACTTTTAAATAAAAATACATTGATGTAAATTAATATTTCAATTGAAAACTTTTAGCTAAAATATTACAACATTACCATTTTGTGCTTCTCCAATCAATTTATATTTTTGGGTTTAGACTACGGTAAGATTGAAAATTATGCTGTAGAAAATTCCTTACCGTATCTCTCCTTCTCTTCCTGCTGTTGGTTCACTTGCTTCTCCAATCGGCCCATTCTTTCCTGAATCGCTTCGAACTGACCAGCAGAAACTGAAAAATGTCAATTCTTATAAGATAATTAAAATTCAATTCTATAAAAATTTATTAAAGTATTTGTACATAATTACAGTATCCCTACCGTATTTCCCATGCGGATTGTCGATCTGTTGTTGATTCAACTGCTTCTCCAATTGGCCCATTCTTTCCTGAATCGCTTCGAACTGACCAGCAGAAACTGAAAAATATTGAACTTTATTTATAAGTTATTACAAAATTCAAATCAATCAAATTTTATTAAATTCTATTTACAAAATTACAGTATCTCTACCGTATTCCCCATGCTGATTGTCCTTCTGTTGTTGTTGTTTTTTCAACTGATTTTCCAATTGACTGATACGATCCGAAAGTGTTTGTTGGACATTTTGCAGCTGTGCAAATTGCTCGACAAAAGCTAAACAAGGAGCAAACATATTCTCTTGGAAGTAATGTAAAATCAAACACTTACAGTAATCTATGTACTGTATTAATGCTGTTTAAAATGCTCTTTCCTGGGATAATTTCTGCTACCGTATGATCAATTTTCCCTACCGTATTCGCCCTGCTGTTCGTCCTCCTTCCCATTTTGCTTGTTCTGTTTCAGTTGGTCCTCCTGCTCCATGTTGGCTATCTTCGCCTTCAACACAATGTTTTCCATAATCAGTTTCTGTTTCTCCAATTCGGTACGAATTTCTCTCTGAAAATTAAAAATGCGCCAAAAATAAAATTGTGATTGGCTCCTAATTGTGATATTGATCTATGAAAGTCAAATAAAGGAAAAATGATTTGTCCCCACCTAGGGACTATTATATGATGATTAGAGGTCATTAGATATTTGAATGCAACTAGTTTTACGCGGTTTTTTAACGCGCCCAATTATATACTACAGCCCAAATAAAGAACCCACGTTCGGATCGCTTTTCGTGATAATGTCCAACAGTTGTTTTTTCCTGGCCAATTCCAATTCCATGCTCGCAATTTCACGCAAAGACTATAAAATCATTAAGAATTCGTTGATTTCTGGTAGAATTTAAATTTAATTATTAATTTAAATTGTTAGTTGTTACATATTTTTTTAACTCTTGCCCACCTTCTTTATCTGCTGGTCAATACGATCTAAATTTCAAAAATCTTTTTTACTTTTTTTTTGATTTGCTGAATAAATTATAAATTTACCATGCATTTGCTTTAATTCTCAACAGAGACAGTTACAGTACGCTTACCAGTACAGTTCAAAATTAAACCCTTACCGTTTCCATATTGTCCCAAAATGTGGCAATTTGTTGACGATGGTTCTATTGCTTGCTGCTCCATTAGTTTCATTTGCACAAATTGGGCCCTCAAAAGACGCAATTCTTCGGACGGACTCAAAATCGGAAAAAGTGCTGAAAATTTAGAAAAAAAATCAAATTTTTTATTATTTTAATAAAAATTTCTTTATTTACATTGCTCGTTATCAGCTGTTATTTTTGTACTTGTCGAATCATATGAAATGGACATTTTAAATTCAAATTTAAAATAAATCCGCCGTTCAAAGGTTTTATTTAATCTGGTAATTAAAGTATTTAAAAAAAATAAATTTATGAATTTCCCATGGTTTTCGCCTTTGAATTTGGTCAATATTATGCCATGACCAACAAATCAATCGTTCTTTGACTTATGGAAACATTTGGAAAATTTGAAAATGATTTGCCTAATGCAAAAATTCACGCAGAATTAAATTCAAAAAATGATTGACATGCAAAAGGAGTGAGAAAATAATTTAACAAAAATGAAAAAACTGGGGAAAAGGGGCACTAAAAGTGTAAAATATTTAATTAATTGTTTAGGTCGAAAGGTTTTTAGTTATTTACATATTTGAGAAAATTAATTCCTCTTAAAAGTAGGGTTGGCCGGTAAGTGGTAATTATTGACGGGAGAAGAAGCACCAGGAAAGCCTAATACCTAATTTTAATAATCTTTTTTAGACCCAATGATTTCAAAATTACTATTTTAATTACTTTTTTTTTTTCTTTGGCACATGCTATTAAATTATTTTTCTTGGCATTTATCGGCACTTTTTGGACATTTTGCCCTCCTATAATTTTTCAGATTCACGAAGGTAATAAGACGGACATAAAGCATTTGCCAAGGACTATGTGTTTAGAGGACATTAAACCTTATAATGCCACAGCATTATTTTTCTCTCTCTCTCTTTTATATAATTGTTTTTTGTGTCATCCCAGCAATTTTGTTGATTCATTGACAACTTATACATTTTTTAAATATTATTATTATTAAAATTTTTCAAATTTTAAGCATTTATCGACCAATTCACACATTTGGAAAAAGATCAAAAGAAATGGAGAAGTAGCAGAAGCAAATGGTGAAGAACAAACAATGAATCGAAGGGACGAAAAATTTATAAATTTAAAAAATTAAAATAATATTTATTATATTGATAGAAATTAAATTATTAAGTTACCAAAATAATAAATATTTATTATATTGATAGAAATTAAATTATTAAGTTGTCAATGAATCAACAAAATTGCTGAGATGTTAAATAATTTGACAAGCTAACTTTCGCAAAAGGGAGCATGCGAAGACGGAGCAAGTAGTGGGGCGAGACGGAGGGCGGAGGAAAAAGTCTGACGAGCGCCACAGGCGGTTGACTGCGGGGGCCCGAAGGGCCCCCGCCAATCAGTCAACCGCCTGCGGATCACGTGCGCACTTCTTCCGGAGCCCGTAGTCTCGCCCCACCTACTGGCCGCCGTAGTCGATTGTGCGGCGGTTTTTTAGCGCAAAAGCAAAAATTTTTTTTTTAAATTTGTAGTTGCGCCAAATTTTCATTGATTTTGAACCGGTTCAAAAACTTATCATTGTCAGATGGCGTCCGTTCAACTTCATTCCCTGAATTTTAGACTAAGCTCGTCAAGAGCTTTCGAATGATAACAATTTTGTCAGGATTCGATCGTTAAAAAAATTATAATGCCAAATCTCTCAATTTTTCGAGTTTTGAATCGGTTCAAAAACCGGTTTATATTTGCGGATAAACTTCCCCCACTCCTAGACCGATCTGTCTCATCGAGAGCTATCTGGTCCACGAGAAAAAAACATCGTATAGGTCAAGAAATTCAGAATTTTTTTTTATAAAAAAACGAACTTTATCAATACAAATTTTGAAAAATTAAATGAAATGATAAAGTTATAATTTTAGACAGGAAAATTACAAAAAGAAAAGCAACAATTTCAGGTAAAATACTGCCGCTACCTCCCCCTCCCCTTTAGAAAATGATTTTTAGTCTTTCCCCAAATTTTTGAGGTCGGCATTATTAGAGTAGGACCAAATAGGGATTGGCATCAATTTTGATTTTCTGCTGATTCATTTTATCCATGTCTTTTTGAATATTAACAAATTTTCTTGAAATTGTGCAGGCAAATAGAGAACATTTGGGGCTATCGAATAATATTAAGAATTTAAAAACTCGGCTGCTTTAGGGCAAAGTTATAAGCAATTTTTTTATTTTGATCGTTGTTTAAATAACGATATAGCAGGGTTACCCTTGAAAATTTCCCGAAATAAGAACATCGCTGGTCAAAAATAAGATTTTAGGGTCAAAAATAAAGACATTTTTTAAAACACGCTTCCAAAACTTTAAATCGCATTTTTATTCAACAAAATCAAGCATAATTTTTTTCGGCGCATTTTTCTAAATTGGGTATGGGTGAGTGAAGAGAGTCCGGCGGTGCCGATAGGCGCCGCAGGGGAAATTTTTTGAAAATTTAATGCAATTTGTTAACAATTGTGTCCAAAAAATGACCAAAATTTGCGATCTTGGGCTAATTTTTAAGAAAAAACTAGGGAGTTTTTGGGGGCCGGCGGTGCCGATAGGCGCCGCTGGGGGAAAATTTTAAGAATTTTTAATGAATTTTGATAGGAATTTACCAAAATTTTCAGAAATTTCCTCTTTTAAATGAAAATAAGGCACTACCCCAAATCAGAACATTTCTTAAAAATAATAATATTATCATTTTCTAACAGAAAATTTCTTAGAAATAAGAACAGATACACCCATGCTATAATAGACGCCGCCGGAAAAATTTTTTGTAATTTTTAATGAGATTTCTTAACGATTTTGTTCAAAAAATGACAAAATTACGATTTTGAGCCAATTTTTTAAGAGAATAAGAAACTCCCGAGAGAAAAATTTGAATATTTAACTGAATCTTGTTAAGATTTTGCATATTAATTCGCTTCAAAAAACATTTTTTTCAAAAATTATCATTTAAAATCTAAATTTCTCTCTGAATCCAAAAAATAAGACGAAAATAAGGACAAAGAGCTTAAATAATGACAAATCTTACAAATAAGAACATTTAAAATTTGTAAGATTTGGACCCTCAAAATAAGGACAAATCTTACAAATAAGGACAAAGGGTAACCCTGCGATATAGCACCCTCAAATAAGGTTTAATGAGTGCCCAGAGTACAGAAATGCAGATATGCTCAAAAAAGTACTGTGAATTTAGTGGTACTTAATTAAATCTTCAATTTTAATTTTTTCAAAATTTTTATTTAATATAATTTCGAAAACGTCGATTAAATAATGTGCTATCAAAAGGATAATTGTGAAGAAATCAGTAAAGCATTACACGACTCGTGAATATTTGCTGTGGCATTATAAGGTTTAATGTCCTCTAAACACATAGTCCTTGGCAAATGCTTTATGTCCGTCTTATTACTAGGGATGGGAAATTAAGTCAAATGACATTTTTTTTGCTGACTCTAAATGAGCTTAAAATGACTTAAAAAGTGTTCTACACTTTGTTTGAAGCTTCTAACATACATTTTTTGGGACTTTTTATGACTTTTTCATGACTTTTTGGCGATTTTTCATGACTTTTAAGTCGACTTTTTAAAGATTTTTTGTGACTTAAATTCCCATCCCTACTAATTAATAATAATAATGTGTTTTTAAATTTATTTAATCTTTTTTTGAAAACTTGAAAAAACATCGGTCACTTGAAATAATAAAATGAACCGTCTCAGTATTCGTGTCGTGTATCTCGTATTTAGGCACGAGACACGAGATTTTTATGCACTGGTAAGAATGGGGGGGGGGGGGTTAAGAAAAAATATTTTTTGGAAAATTGAGAAAAAAAAGTAAATTAGAGAAGAAAAAATAATTTGATCTATTCTTTTAAATCCAAAATAAATAAGTAACATTTAGTCTAGTGGCTAAACCTCCAGCCTTCCATAATTTTTTTCGCGCAATAAACATTTACATATTTTGGCGAAATATGCATAATATCTTAAAAAATTGCGATAACCCAAAACATCTTTAAGGGCGAAGTTTTAAAATAAAAAAAAATTGAAAACCCAAAAACCGGTAACCACAAAATATTGATTGTTGTCCATTTTTTCTCATTACCCTCACCATTCTAGACTATTTGTTTACCAATGTTACAGATTTTTTCCAAAAATACAAATTTTAAAGTTCTATTTTTAAATTAATGTAAAATTTGAGTCTGTCGGTGCCGACTGATTATTTTTTAAATAAAACATAAAATTTTCGGCTCTATTACTGTTTACGTGTCAATGTGAATGACCATCCTCAGTATCGTAGGCCACAACTTTTCCTATTGTTAATAAAATCATATTTTGGTATCAAATGAAAGCTTAAGTCTCTGTCCTTTATATACATATAAACCCAAGAAAAGAGAAAGAACTGACATTAAGAAAAAACTTACAACGAGAAAACCCAAAATTTACTTCTTTTTTTCGAGTACATTCTAGAACACTTTATATGTTGCCTTTTATTTACATTAAACTTCTATAGAGTTTAAGCTTTCAAATGAAAAACCTTCCTTTTCTTAAATTTTTTGTTTATCGGCAACCGACTTGGCTTTTTTATTCAGGGTTCGCAAGTATGCTTATTTCTAAGATTTTCTTATTTTCAGGTTTCATCTAAACCTTTAAATTTTTTCTCAAATGCCTTAAAAGCATACAAAATACAATTTTTTTTTATTTTTTTGCAAAAAATAACAAAATTTGGACGATTTTTGTGCAAAATCTGTTGCATATGCTGTGAAGATTTTTCTTGTTTTTATTGCGTTTCCTTCGCGCTACTATTAGTTTCAGAAAAAATCTTATTTTGGGGTCAAAATCTTAGTTTTTTTTATTCTTCTAGAAAAATAATAGTGAATTTTAGATTTTTTTATTTTTTAGAAAATAATGTAGTAAATTTTAGATTTTTTTTCTTCTAGAAAAAATAATGTAGTGAATTTTAGATTTTTTTTCTAGAAAAAATTTTCTCAAAAAATGTATGAATTTTCAAATCTAGAAAACCCAAAAAAATATTTTATGACAACAAAATCAGAGGTCGCAACCATCGAACGACTGCGATATCTGTTCACACGGCACGGTGTACCGCAAACATTGGCAACAGACAACGCAACGCAGTTTGCCGCCAGTGAATTCGCAAAATCACAGAAGCAAATGGAATTGCTCATAACTTTTCCGCTCCATACAACCCAATATCCAATGGACAATCGGAACAGCACGTTTAAAAGATCATTTCGAAAAAAAGGGGAGAGAGTGCCGAACAAAGAAACTTTGGCCCAAATCGCAATTTATCAGAGCCGAAAATGAAACAATCACCGAAGTGATCAGAGCGTTTGACGGCGCCATTCTCTCCTCCAAATGAAGGTTGCCATTGTAATGGTTGGAAGGGACTCGATAAGAGGAGAAGAGACGATCGAAAATGTGATGGAGCGAGTGGGAAGACTTGAGCAGCTGTTGAAGCAGTTCAGTCATGTGCCGATTTTTTGGCTGCCACCACCATTCATCAAGGAGAAGATGGTAGAACATGAAGAATTGGTGGTCACATTTCGGAGCGATGCAAGGAAATGTTAAGTTTGTGACGATGACACCGGCTGGCCGATCAGTTTTGGAATTGTGGCGCTTCGGCACCGGTTACAACACCGATCACGTGACCAGCGATGGGAAGATGACGGAAAAGGGCCTTTTGATCCTAAGGGCTTGGGTCATGTCTCAAGTCAAGGAATGCCAAAGGATGAGGCTAACGAGCCGAAAAAGACGGACGAAGAGGGGCCAAAGGCGGGTACGATTCGAGAAGAAAGAGGACGCGGGCACTTTGGACAACCGGGGTTGCGCGGACGTTTTCCTCCTCAGCACCACCACCCTTATCGCCGTCCTTTTGCGCAGTCGACTTGAAATCGTTCGCGCCGTGGAAATGATCGCCGTTGATTTCATCCTCACCACTACCTTTCGGTTAGCTGATTGCGTTCCCGAATTGCCAGCTCTGTGGACATCGCTTATTTGTAGGGCGAGGATGTGATAAGATTGTTAAATTTGTTTTAATCCCAATTATGACTTAATTAATTAATTATTTAATTGCATTCTCTTTCATTTATGTATTTTTGTCCTTTCGTTCTCAATTTGAATCTCCCGCCTTTTTCATTATCGATTGTTTTCCGCTGCCGACTTTTCTTCCCCTGGTCACTTTTCATTCAGATTTGATATTCGCTCGTTTTGTTAATTTTATGTTTTGGAATTTCTTCGCTGTTTGGACTTTTGATTGTAAAAGGATTTTTGTTTGGATTGTGCTTGGATTTTGGGATACAATTCCCCGTTCAAAATTGAGGGTGCACTTTAATCGCTACTCCTCCTAATACGACGATTTTTATTTCCTCTAATTTTTCAAAATTTACTTTTTTCGATAAGAATCAATACAAATTTAACAAAATTCCGTTAGAATTTTTCAGTTTAAATAAAAATTTTAAAAAGCGCGACAACATTTTTTACCTTGCAATCCGCTTTTAGTTGATCTCTAGTCGTTCTGTCAATTGATTAAATTTTAAATTTAACCGAAATTTTGTGATGAAAAAAATTTCGAATTAAAAGAAAAATTTTGGAAAAACTTCGTCTTCGGCTTCGAAAACTTCGGGTTTTTTGGGCTTCGAGCTTCGGACTTCGCCTTCGAATAAAAATTGGACTTCGGCTTCGGCTTCGAGTGCTAAGCCGAGCTTCGCCCGTCCCTGATTCCCACTGCAGAGACACGGAGGGAAAGGAACAAAATGGTGAATTAATAAGGCCGAATTGTTTTTTTAATGAAACGTTAACAAAAAAAATGCCCAAAAATTGATTAAGAGCCAAAAATAACTAAAATCTCTAATTTTTGTATTTGTAGGTGTGTATTTTTCATTGTTTTTTTTTTTTTTTACATTTTTCTTTTAAATTTCTTAAGAATATGGACTAAAAACGGCAAAATATGCGTTTATTCACTAAAATCTCCAAATATGGCTTCAAATGGACTAAACAACCTCACCAAATCAAAATCTTAACGTAGAAATGCTATTTTTGAGCCCATTTCTTCATGCGCAGAAACTATTTAAACCATACAATTTGTAACCATATTTATCAGTTAACAAAATACAGAATATCATTCCCATCAAATAATGTTTGACCGGATGGAAATTTCCCAGCCATTCATTTTTTGAAAGTTTCTTGCAAAGTTTATAAAAAACTTTAAATTTCGCAATATTTTGGTTTGAATTTTATTTGACATTTAACTCAATAATTAGATTTTTTCGAATTTCTAAATAATATTATGAATTTTAACATAATTGGAAAAAAGGTGTTTTTTTTTTGTTTGCAAATTTTCATCTTTTAGTCTTAAATCCCCGGGAAACAACAAAATTTTCCGATTAATACAGAAAACCAAATTTTAATTGAAGAAGAAAGACATAAAAATGATTAAAAAGAGCAAATTGATCAACAACATTAGTGAATATTTCATCTTCCTTCAGAGAGTTTCCAAATCGAATTTGAAATTGGGCCCAAAATTCGCCTCAATTTTGTCACCAGAGCCAAACAAAGTAACGAACGGATAAAATGAACCATCAGCAAAAGATGGATCAAACAAAAAATCAGCAGTATCTGTGAAAAGGTTAAGGGATTTTTATTATTTTAAATATAAAAATAAATTAGCATAAAATAGGCAATTAAAAAGATTATAATTTAAAATTTGTTTAATAAATTATTTAATCATTTGCCCACCTAAAAGAAGTCCATTTTTTGTAAAAATCATCTGCCGAGTGGCCGAATGAACGCCAATTCCTACGGTATCACCAACACCGTAGGAATATTCGGCATTTGTTCCATTTCTTTTTCCGTTAATCCAAATATCGCTATCACTTTCATATGTATAAGTGCCCTTTTCACAAAGAATTATTCCATCCAATTCAGTCTGCTGTTTGTCGGCGAATCCGAAGCTGACACAACTGAATAAAGAAGAAATAAATTATAAAATATTTCACTTTTTAATATTCTGATTATAATAAATGTTTCAAATACCAAATTCGCTTACAAAGTTCGTTTTTTCTGAACTGAAATTTCGTAGTAAAAAAAGTCAGACAAATGCTTGTTCAGCACAATCGGATATTTTGCGACGACGGAGCAACGCGAACCTTTTTAGGAGAAATTAATTTTGATGTAAATTTAAAAAATACCAGAAAGATTTCCCTTATGATGGACAATGAGACTTTTGTCACCAATGATTTCGATGTCCTTGTGACATGCGAAGGCATTCCAACAATTTTTTCGGAAAAGTGCCTTAAAATCATTCCTTTGAAATTTATTTATAATTAATTTATTAATAAATAAAATATATTTTTATCGTAAAATACTTTTATTTTATTTTCTCTTTCCATTCATTCTCACCTTTTTCCGTGTCTGCTTCTCCAATTCACTGAAGATTCTTTTCAAAATTTTCTTCTGATTATTTTGCGATTGTAAGAACCGTTCCTCAGCAGCTTAAAATAGAAAACAATTAATTATTTATTTAAATGAAAAAACATTAAAGAATTATTTTTTCAATTGCGCAGTTATCAAAGAAAAGCCCAAAAATTTCATTTTTCGTTAAATTTTCCTCGCCTTTTGACTGCTGTTGTTGCTGCTTCTCCAATTCACCAATTCTCTCCAAAATTACTTTCAAAAGATCTTCCGAAACTGAAAATTAATAATATTTTGACCATAACTTTTTTATGTTTTCAAATTATTTTATTGTCATTTTTTTTATGGTCGTTGAACTGCAAAAGGCCAATTTTTTTTTGCTTTCTTTTATTAATAAATTAATTTTTTAAGGATGGACTATTTTGTTAGCTTGTTTTTTTTGCTTCGTAAATTTGCTCCCAGTGATTTTCGAGATTGTAATCCCGACCTTGACATCATTTCTACCAATTCTGTATTCTTGAATCGGTTTTCGAATTTACGAATTTGGGATAAATAATTCGGAAAATTTGTCAAAATGGAAGGTAATTTGTGCTCATAGTGATTCCGAAAATCCATGGGAACAGGTTTCATAACCTGACAACTTCATAAAAATCATTTTATAGAAAATTTGGAAAATATCCATCATAGGTCCCAGACTCAAAATTACATAAAAACATTTTTGAACCGGTTTAAAACACGAAAATTTGCCAATAAAATAAGCCAAAAGTCTCGCCCCACTACTTGCTCCGTCTTCGCATGCTTCTTTTTGCGTAATTTTGCTTTAATTATATTTTATTCCATTATTTATTTGGTAATTTTATCGAAAATTAAACAAACCACAATGGTCCCTCCCCTTTGTATTTCCAATGGTCAAATTATTTAAGTGGTGCCAGTCTTAATGATAACTAATTAATATTCCGACAATTAAAATCTAAGCCATTACTATTACAGTATTACTTTGATTCTGTATCGTCTGAACTGCAATATGGCCAAATTATTTGGCTTTATTTTATTAAATAAATTTCAAACCCATTTCTTTGATTATATAATTTTCATACTGTACCCCATCAATTATTCTTAAATTCCCTACCGTATCCGTCTTGTCCAAACAGTTCAGAACTTGCAACAGATGGTTCAATTGTTTTCGCTCGATTCAACTCAGCAATTCTGGCAATCAGAACACTCATTTCCTCCGATGTGCTCAGATTTGGAAGAATTGCTTAAAAATGAAATAATTAAATGTTATTCTACACCAAATGATTAATAAAATAAGAAAAGCAATTTATAAATATACATTCTCGTTTCCCTAATAATAGACAATCAAACAATTGAATTTTTAATTAAGATACAAATAAATTAAAGAAAATGAAAATTATTAATTTACCGGCTTAATCAAATAAAGAATTCCATTAAAATTTTCCAATTTTTTGACTTATTTTTTTACCGTTTTTCTCCTTTTCCTGTTCAATTTTGGTCCCTTTTTCCTTCAATGTCTTCTGTTCGACCATCATTTCCTGGTGCTTTAATTTTTGCTCAAGTGCCTTCTAAAAACAAAATTTTTTTTTAAGTTTTCACATTTTTTACTCAATTTTTATAGAAAAACTCACATTTTCGAGTTCCAATTTGGCCATTTTCAGTTCCATTTCCATTTTGGCAAACTTTTCACGAAATTCCTTAATTTAATTAAATTAACAAAATCTTTTTATGCGCATAACATTCAAATATTTCTCCCAATTGTTTCTGTATTTTACCCACCTTAAGCTGTTGCTGATCAGTGATCGATTCGCTGTTTTTTCCATCGAATTGACCATCATTGTCCAAACTAATCGCATTGCCATTCACTTCTAAAATATCATAATTAATCTTGGATTTAAAATATTTATAATTTCGCATTCCAAAATTTCACTTTTTCTCCCTTTTTCTCATCATTTACCTCCATTTTCTGCTGGTGTTAAATCATCTCCACAATTTATTGAATTGGTCGAAATTGACATTTTTGATTTTGATTCCTCTAAAACAAGCTTAGATTTTAAATTTTATTTATATAAAAATACGTTTTTGTTGAATAAATGACAAAAAGTAAATAAACTAATAAATTGAAATAAATGACTGATTCATTTCTTCATTTTTTTATTTTTGGTTTCTGTAATTTCCAGTAAAATGATGACCAAAAAACGGGAGAAACAAAAATCACGTTCATATTTTTGAACAATTTTGATTTCTAATGTTGAAGAAATGTTTAAGAAGGGAGAAGAATAAAAATGAAATAGAATTAGTTAGGCATTTTTTGGTAAAAAAATGATGACAATTTAATTTTAAAATCTAAATTAAAAATTTTCATTTTAATTTGTTTAATGAATTTCAAAAGACTTGAGAAAATAAAGGATAATTCTGCCACAGCCGCTGTAATTGTGCTCATATTTATAGGCCAAAAAGTAAATAAATTTATGGGCAAAACGATGACCCAAAATTAGGAGAAAATGCGATGAGCAAAAGATAAGAATAATAAATATTTGAATGTTCATAATTTTCTTACGTTTTTATCTTTTCTTTATTCAAATTATTGCCTTTTGGTGTTGGGCAAACGGTGACCCAAAAAAAGGGGCAAAACTGCGGGGGAAAGAAAGAGTTGGGAAAAGGGCAAAAAAAGTTGAGATAAAAACTTTATTAAAAATAAAAAATTATGCATAAAAATAATAAAAGTTGGTTTAATTAGGGAGAAGTCTTATATTTTTTGGAAATGAATCATAAACATTTAGGTCAAACCATATGAATAAAAATTGGGACAATATGGGTGACTAGCCTATTTGGGAAATTTTAGTCTGTGAATTATGGCCTATTTTTTCGACAAACATTCACCGCTTGGGGCTTTATTGGCGATGATGATTTGGACAATTGAAATAAAAAGGCCCTTTTTATAAAAGAAAAAGCAAAGGAAGGAAAGATTAAAAAAGAACAAACCACCGAACGGAAACAATTGATTAACAGAGAGAGTTAGTGGAAAAACGAAGAAAGCGGGAGAAACTATGAAATTATGTGAAAAAGGGAATGGATTGTTAAAAAGCACAAAATTTGAAAGATACCTATTATTTTAGAATCCTAAATTAAAATAATTTCACAAATTCATAAGAAAACTTTTGATTAAACAACCAATAGGACGGACGTCTATTCTTTGTGAAAATTATTAGGGATGTGCGAGGAATGATTTTTACCGAGAACCGAGCCCGAGAAATGACCCCCGGGAAAGGACACGAGAATAGAGACCCAAAAAACCCGATAAATTTCTTTAGTTTGTTTAATCGACATAATTTTTAAAAAACCACCACTAAATTACTAGGTTTGCTGTCATTGCAGTCGAAATTCAGAAAAATCTTTAAAATTCATTCAATGAATATTTTTCATTTTCAATCAATTTTTAAAAATCGAAAGAGGTAAGTTTCGTGTGGGGAACACTAAAGTCTAGACGGTATAGTCTGTGCCAAGTTTAAAGCATCATAACCCAAAAAGTCAGAATTATTGCATATTATTGCTTCATTTAATGTTTTCGGTATTTTTTCTGGATCCCGCGGGATTAAAGTCGGGATCCCGACCTTGGGATCCGTCCCGAGCGATTTTACGAATAATAAATAACTTAATTATATATATTAGAGAATGGGTGAATGTGCCGGTGTTACGACAATTGCGGATCGGCAATTGCGGACGAGAATTGCTGAAAAAATTAACTGGAAGGATGGGCCTCGTCAGTACGATCCCTTCCGTATTACAAATTAAAAAAACTAAGTGTTCCAGCCCTTCCATAGACACACCAAACAAGAAAGCTCACAGCAATAAATAAATAACAAATAGGAAGCATACTAATATGGTCTAAATACTTTTGATCGGTCGGTTCATCACTCTGATCGAATACCGTTACCATTCGTTTAATTGCTGCATCATTTTCTCTATACTTTTTTGCTCTTGGTCGAATAGAAGATTCATCCCCCGTGTGTTGTCAACTTCATATTTTCTTAATCTATCTGTTGGTCTTTGCTTTTTAAGACATTAATGAGCCTTCAAGAAATTTTTTGATGAATGGAAAAAGTCTTGAGTTATTTTTGTGTTAATAAGTTGTATTCGTAGAAGCTGTTGATTGGCCTTCAACAACCAATAAAATAACATAATTATAGCTTTCTCAACTTATGCATTGCTTTTTGCTCCTTATTTATGCTTCCTATTTGTTATTTATTTATTGCTGTGAGCTTTCTTGTTTAGTGTGTCTATGGAAGGGCTTGAACACTTAGTTTTTTTAATTTCTAATACGGAAGGGATCGTACTGACGAGGCTCATCCTTCCAGTTAATTTTTTCAGCAAATGTCATCCGCAATTGTACGGTCAGCAATTGTCGTCCGCAATTGTCGTCCGCAACTGTACGGTCCGCAATTGTCGTCCGCAATTGCCGATCCGCAATTGTCGTACCGCCTTTCTTATCAGATTAAATTTTGAAAATTAATTAAAAGACAATTAGGAAAAAATTTGAAAAATGCAAAAATGTTGGGGTGATCTGGGAATTGAACCCAGGACCTCTCGCACCCGAAGCGAGAATCATACCACTAGACCAATCACCCCTGTCATTCCCAGCTTATTATTTTCTTAACCATTCTACGGTACCGTGATTTCCAGCAGGGGAAAAGCATTTCCATTTTAATGGATAAAAGAGTTCACTTCTCTCAAATATTAAAAAAAAACTTTAAAAAGTTGGTTTTTTCGTTAAAATTTTTTGTTGATCAATACCCGATCGGGGTCCCCGGCCGCCGACAATTTAGCTCACCCCCTACCTGACCCCCGACAATGTGCCCCCCGATGGTCCCCGGCCCAAACATTCCCCCCCCCCCACCGAGGTCGGGGAACAACTCTAAATTATGGCACAGATTGTGGCATTTATGCCTTTTTCAATGCTCACGACAACGGAATTCAAACAATTGGGCGCAGGGTTGGGCAAAGCTCGGCTTAGCACTTGAAGCCGAAGATGAAAAGCCCAATTTTTAGCCGAAGGCGAAGTTCGAAGCGCCCAAAACCCCAAAGTTTTAAAGAATCGCCGTCGTCTCCTCATTTTAGTATTGTTTCCTTAGTAGAGCCTGGATTTTAGGGTTTAACCTATTTTTTTATGAGACTAGCACAAAAAACATATTTTATCCGAACATTTTTTAATTCAGAGCGATTTTTTAGCACCAAAAACACCTAAACGGGAGGGTTAGCACCTATTTTGGCCTTTTCCCAGAAATTTCATAGCAAAAATGCAATAAAACAAAAAATACACCCATAAGAAACGATTCCAAAAATTTAAAAAATTATATCCTTAAAAACTCAACTCACAATCAGTGGGCCAATGTTCAATTTATTGACTATTCGAGGCCAATTCCTTATTTTAGAGTATAGGAAACTTTTGACTCTTAAACACCATTTACTCATTAATAAATTTAATAACTAAAATATATTTATTAAATAATAAAAAACATATATTACCAATTCAATATTTTTTCTGTAAAAAATTATTCATTTTTTATGTAAAATTATTTATGAAAAAGCATTTGTGCTGATGAATCAGCATGAAACATTAAGCAAATTCAATGGGAATCGTTTTCACTTTTCGTCCATTCATTCATTTACTCATTTTTCTCATTTATTCGTAAATTTATTTTTGTAAATTCGTATAGTCCAATAAATTATTAAAAAAATTTATTCAAATTTTTTAGAAACAGAAAATTTGTAGAAACGAAACATTCACAATATTTTATTACAGGTTTAAGCTATCGTTGTTCTAACGAATGAATATGCTGTGATCTGACAAAATTTTGATTAATTCATGAGATTAAAAAGACAATTTATAAAATGCCATTTTAATGGTACAAACAAATGTAAGTCAAAATTTATATATTAAGACAAAGGCTAACGTCAAAAAAATTGCCAATTTTTATATTAAAAATAGATTTTTTTTATTTTAGTAATAAATTTCATTGAAAATTCGTGAATTATTTGAAGCCTCGAAAAAAGATGCAAAAACTTGGGACTTGCGTAAAAAAATTATGGTTGTAAAGTCTCAAAAAACTTTTTGTTTTTGAAACAAATTTTTATCATTTTACGTTATATATTTTTTCATAAAATTTCGAAGGCTTTCGGAGTTTTTAATAAATTAGCTGCTGAAAAAATTAATATTTTTTTGTTATTCAGCAGAACTGCATTCATAGAGTTAATTTTGTACAGTAATCTATAAAAATGTAAATAATTTTTACGGTATTACAATTTTTAATTTATTTCTTCTCCCTCTGTTTGATCAGATGCTCCGATACACTTGGAATGGCGAAAAGCATTGGGATGAGATTTGGAATGGCGAAAAGCATTGGGATGAGACATGTTCCTGTAATAAAAAATTTTGTGAAAAAAAATCTGAATTTTTAACAGCAAAAACATTCGACCATAAATGAAAAAAAGAGAAAAAACAATAGAAAATTATACAAAATTTCAAGAACGTCGTGAATGGCACGCGGAATGACGATAATTGGCACTGACAGATAAGCAGCGAGGCATGGAAAGCAAACTTTTTTGAAATCGGTGAAAAGGTCTAAATATTAAATTCATAATGAATAATTTGTATTATAAAATAATTTTGTAAAAATTAAGCCATGGCTTTGACGGCGGCGAACATTCGGGCACATAATTGACGATTTCAAATGTTCAAATGAAAAAACTTGTTGAGATGAAATCGAATTGGTAAGAAATACTTAATTAAGTAAATAAAGAATTAAATAAAAATTAATTCTTATAAATAATAATTTAATTCATAAAAGGGATTTTTTAGACCATCAGAAATTTAAAGAAATATTATCCATTGATGGCACTTTGGTGGTTGTCTGCACATTTGTCATGGAACTGATTTTGCCCGCCCAACGGATGGTCAGTTTTATTCGTTATTCCGTGGGCAATATTATTGATGTGAAAAGCCGAGAAAATCCACTCGAGAATCGAGCATTTAAGCGAGAATAATGATCCAATTTTCAGGGGCAGAAATTTTAGGTCTATAAAAATTTATGCCCATCAATTAGAAGGTTCAAAATTTGAATCTTTCTCAAGGATATCGAGCACTGATTCTCGAATTTTAAGGCCTAAACTTAGTATTTCGAGGAAAAGGCTGAAAAATTGGACTGGAAATTCTGAAAAATAAAATTCCAAATTTTTTAAATAGGACTAAAAAGCGAATTTAATTTCAATAACTGATCAAATCGCTTTCAATTCAATAAATTATACATTTTACCATTTTGCAGGCTCTGCGTGCCTTCATCAATTGGGTTTGTTGTGCCATAGAAGAATATCGTTTCTCCCGTGTTTTCTCTCCTCCCCTTCAAATTTCAAAAAATGCCATTGCAATTCGCGTCTACCAGGGCATTCGTTGTCACGGGTCCTTAGGGCATTCTCCGTGTCCTCATCGAATTACCCCGGGTTTGTGCCATTATAATTTGCCACCAATCCCCGCGGGTGATTGTGCCATTGCAATTCACCCTCTCCTCCATGCCGTTCTCATCGGTCCCATGGCATTCCATGCCATTTTAATTACCACAGGGCATTACTCTGGGTCATTATGCCATTGTAATTAGCCCATGTCATTACCCCTGGTCATTATGCCATTGTAATTATCCTCCAGGGTAGCGCTCACTTTGCTCTGTTTGCTGTTCCCGCATTGGCAATCTGCCAGCATTGTGTGCGCAATTGTTGCACTGCCCGCCCTTCTGTTTGTGGTGTTTGTGTTCCCCGAAGTCCAATGTGGCTGGTCAGTTGTTTTAGCCACTTTTTAGACAATTATTACAAATATCTGGCTTTTCGATAATTATGATAGCCGAATCAACTAATTATATACCAATTAATTCCTGCTCTCCATCATCAAAAATTTAACTTTTATTTTTAATTCTTACTCCCTCAAGCACAGCAAAAACCGTATGGAAGAAATGCGAGAAAGTGAGCGAAGGTAATTAGCTAATTAGTAGGGAATGTTTTATGGAAGAAAAAGTCGGTACAACAAATGCCGAAAAACTATGAAATATTTTCAAAAATACTTAAATATTGAATGATTTTATTCTTAAAAAGCATGAAATAAACATAAAAATGCAAAACAAAATTTATGGTTTTGTATATCATTTTTTAATAAAAAATTCTGGCACATTTATTTATTTTTTAATTTTCATAAACTACATATGTACAATGGCGCACGAAAATGCGTCAGTGAAAAAAGCGTCAGTAGAAAATGCGTCAGTGAAAATTTTATTATCATAATTACAAGTTTCTTGCGTTTTTGAGGTCACTACTGACCACGAATCCGGTATTCATTTCGCCCAATTCCGAACCCCAGAACTGAACTCGAACAAAAAGTCAAAAGACCAAATTTTCGAATTTGCATTTTTGGTTCAAAAACTGCATAATTAATTATCTCTTATTGTAAGGCTGGATGAGTTTCAGTTTGTTAAACCCTAATTTCGAAAATTTTCGCTTTCAACTTTTTGTTCGAGTTCGGGTCCGGGGATTGAAATTCAGAACGAGGTTCTAATATAAGTTTATTTCTATATTACAATACTAATGCTACAGAACTTTATATTAAAATATTTGTACCACTGACGCATTTTCCAGGGACGTATTTTCCGGTCACGACCAGGGATGGAATTCCGAGGCCCAAAAATTTTTCAGAAGTCGGAACTCCGACCCCAAAAATGTCGGAAGTCAGAAACTTTCAAAAAATAAAATATAATAAAAAATATTTTAATATTTAATAGGCTAAATTTTAAAATTTTTAACCATATAAAAGGTAATTTCGAACTGTTTTTAGTTTATTTCTATATTTATTTAAAATTTTTGTAATTTTTAATGCAAATTGTTAATAAATTTCATTCAAAAATTGCCAAATTTAGCGATTTTGAGCAAATTTTTAAAGAAAATTAAGTATTTTTTTGAGTCCGGCGGTGCCGATAGGCGCCGCCGGAAAAAAAAATTGAAATTTTTATGCAATTATAATTTAATTAAATTTTGAGAATAATTCAAAAAATCTTTATAATTATTTACTAAAAAACTGTCATTCGGATTTGTATTTCGTGTTTTTAGGGCGTTTCATGTTCGCGCTTATTTTATTGTAGTTTTTTCATATTTTATTCTTCGATTTAAATTCTTTGGAAAACATATTGCAATGGCAAATGCTACAAATTGGCATTGGAAACGGCAATTAAAATTGCAAATGATCAAAAAATAATTGTTAAACAATAGGGATGGGGTTTTAGGCACTAAAAATACTACAAAAATTGAGAAAATTGCATTAAATTAAAGTTAAGAATTTAATTTTTTTTACCGAATACGAAGAAAATTAATTCATTATTAAAACTGATTAAATTCCCAAATTTTTAGGCAAAAAAGCCAAAAAAGTTGCTTTAAAAAAACTGATGCTTTTAAAATTTCCCCATTGTCACCGCGAGAAGATTTGGTCCAAATTTGGCACTGATCATAGCGCCTTTGTTTAAAAGACAGACAAATGGAAACAATGCGTCGAGAGGTATGCATGACGGCACGGGAAAATCAGTACTTGCTGAAAAATTATTTATTAGAAAAATGAAGCCATGTCTTTCGTACAATAGAAATATTTGTCACCACTGATTTCGAGGTTTTCGTGACAAGCGGTGGAATCCCAGTAATTTTTTTTTGAGAATTTAAAAACGCCTTAAAAAATTATTTTAGTCCAAGTCTTGAAGGGTTATTTTATAAGAAGATTAGTTAATTAAAAATGTTTAATTGTCAAAAAATGAATTTTATTTAATTTTTTTCACTTTCGCTTAATTCACCATTCTCTTCTGCTTCTCTTTTTCTTTATCCATTTCGCTGATTTTTCGCTTAAGTTTCTTCTGATTATTTTTAAATTGTGAGATTTGTTCCTCAGCAGCTTAAAATATAATTAATTATTGCAAGCAAACGGTGCTTGACGTCACTCAAAAACAATTAAGTTTCAAAAAAGTTATGACCAAAACGGTTAAAAAAACTTCGATTTGAGTTCCTCTAAGAATAGACCAATCCACGCCATAAAAAATATAAAAAATTTTCAAAAATTTCAAGAAAAATATTAAAAAATTTAAAGCTTTTTTTAAACTTACATAGATGTTACTAAAAACGAAATATTTCTTCATAGCATATGAGCAGAGATTTAATATGAATCATAGCATAAAATTGGAAAAAAACTTCTTTTTTTTTTTGCAAATTTTTATTTTTTACTTTTAAATACCCGGGAAACGACAAAATTTTCCGATTAATACAAAAAACCAAATTTTAATTGAAGAAAAAAGACATAAAAATGATTTAAAAGAGCAAATTGATCAACAACATTAGTGAATAATTAATTCTTCCTTCAGAGAGTTTCCAAATCGAATTTGAAATTGGGCCCAAAATTCGCCTCAATTTTGTCACCAGAGAGACCCAAAGAAACGAATGGATAAAGAGAACCATCAGCAAAAGATGGATCAACCAGAAAATCAGAAGTATCTGTGAAAAAGTTAAGGGATTTTTGATTATTTTAAACATCAAAATAAATCAGCACAAAATAGGTAAATAAATAGCTTAAAAAATAATTTATTTATTATTATTAACTATTTAATTTGTTTTTGGTGAAAATCATCTGCCGACTGGCAAAATGAACGCCAATTCCAACGGTATCGCCTTCACCGTAGGAATATTTGGCATTTGTTCCCTTTCTTTGTCCGTTAATGCAAATATCGCCATCACTTTCATATGCATAAGTGCCCTTGCGCGTTCGAAATGGTCCATCCAATTTTGTCTGCTGTTTAACAGCGAATCCGAAGTTGATTCCCCCAAAACTGTTGAATAAAGAATAAATAAATAATAAAATATTTCACTTATAATACCAAAATTTAACCGTAAAATATTTTTATTTTATTTTTTCCATTTTAGCGCTCAGCTGGCTGGCGCTCAGTTGGCCGTGCACCCCCTCCCATAGGTATGGGAGGCTACCGTAATCCGGACCTTTTGTCGTCTCTAACTACTACCCCGGTGAAATGTCGGCCTGTAACTACTGACGAATTGTACCGAAATAATTATTTATTTTACTTATTAAAAAGTTGGCATTTTTATCTCGCCAAAAAATTCCTAACTTTTCTTTTTGTGGACAGTAATTTCATAATAAAAAATGTCGGACGAATTATTGTTCACCAAAATCGAATGTTTTGCGAAGACGGAATACCAACCAACAATCTTTTGAAGGAAAATTACTTTAATTTATCATTTTTAATGAAATTAGCACCGTAATCTTTCGTACAATAGACAGTTAAACATTTGTCACCACTGATTTCGAGGTTTTAGTGACAAGCAGGGTGGCATCCCAGTAATTTTTTGGGAATTTAAAAACATCTTAAAATTAGAGTGAAGCCGGACCGGGACCAAAACACGGACACCTGAGTACCAAGGTCCCGGTTTTGACCAGTTTTGACCGGGACCGGGAAATTCCTGGTTTTTTTCCCGGGTTTTCCAGCCAAAAAGTCCCGGTTTTTCAACCCGATTAGGTCCCGGTCCCGGTTTTGCCAAAATTCCCGGTCCCGCTTCACTCTACATAAAATAAATAATTGCTTTTAAAATTATTTTAGTCCAAGTCTTGAAGGATTGATTATTTTATAAGAGGCTTAATTAATTAAAAATATTTTATTTAATTTTTTTTTTCACTTTTGCTTACTTAATTCACCATTCTCTTCTGCTTCTCTTCTTTATCCATTTCGCTGATTTTTCGCTTAAGTTTCTTCGGATTATTTTTAAATTGTGAGATTTGTTCCTCAGCAGCTTAAAATTTAATTAATTATTGCAAGCAAACGATGTTATGACGTCACTCAAAAACCATCAAAATAAAAAATTTTGACAGAAAATTATTCATAACTTCGCCGAAAAGATCAGATTTTACAATCATGATAATATTCGATAGCCCTAAGTATTTTTTGTTTTCATGCAAAATTAAAAAAAATCGTTTAAATTCCAAAAAAGTTATGACCAAAAAGGTTAAAAAAACTTGGGTTTCTGAGTTCCTCTAAGAATAGATCAATCCACGCCATAAAAATATAAAAATTTTCAAAATTTCTAGAAAAATACTTAAAAAAATGTAAAGCTTTTTTAAAAACTTACATAGATGTCACTAAAAACAAAATTTGTGAATTTCCAGAAAACCAAAATTTTTTTTCTTAAAATTACTAAGTAACTAAATATTTTAGAAATTATTGAAATTTTTGAGAATTTATATTATTTTTTGCGGCGACATTTCGGCCGGCCCGTGACTTTTTTCCGGCGACGTTTTGTCCTGCTCCCTCCAATAAAAATGGCTGAAATATAGACTAAAAACGCTAAATTTTTATGAGCAAAAGGTCCAAAATATGTTTTTTATGTCCTAAAAACTTGCTTTGATTGAAAAGAAAATAGGTAAAAATGATATTTTGTGCTTTTCATGCAAAAGCATATTCTCAAAAAAAAATCCCATCCCTGCTTATAAGCTATAAATAAACACTGGAAGAACGATTTGTTTTGCGAATTTTAATCTTAGCGATGCATTTGTGTTTGTGAAACTTTCCTAAAAATGGCCGAAATATAGACTAAAAAGGTTAAATTGGATTTATATGGACTAAAAAACCTCACCAAATCTAAAGAAGAAATAAATAATAAAATATTTCACTTTTAATACCAAAATTCACTTACATTCTTTCGTTTTTTTTTCATAACTGAAATTTCGTAGTAAAAAAAGTCAGACAAATGTTTGTTCAGCACAATCGGATATTTAGCGAAGACGGAGCGCCAATAGCCTTTTTAGGAGAAATTGAATTTTGATGTAAATTTTAAAAATACCAGAATCATTTTTCTTCTGATGGACAATGAGACTTTTGTCACCACTGATTTCGATGTCCTCGTGACAAGCGAAGGAATCCCAACAATTTTCTTGGAATTTTAAAAACACCTGAAAATAAATAATTAATATTTTTTAATAATTATTATATAATAATTTATTTAAAAAATTAAAAATTATTTTTACCGTAAAATATTTTTATTTTATTTTTCTCTCCCATTCATTCACCTTTTTCTGTTTCTGCTTCTCAATTTCACTGATTTTTTCCAAAATTTTCTTCTGATCATTTTGCGATTGTAAGAATGCTTAAAATAAAAAACAATTAATTAAAACAACAATAAAATAAATTTAATAATTATTCCTATGGTTTTAGCATTTTTTCGCAGAATCGGTCGAGTTTTAAGATTTTCTCTGATTGTATAAATTCTGATGCCAGTCAAAATGACTGATGATACAAAATATTCTCAATAATTAAAGGATTCGAAAAATGTTCAATTGAGCAGTTACCAAAGAAAAGCCGAAAATTTTAATTATTCGTTAAATTGTCCTTGCCTTTTGTCTGTTGTTGTTGCTGCTTCTCAATTTCACCAATTCTCTCCAAAATTGCTTTCAAATGATCTTCCGAAACTGAAATTTAAGGCAATTTTTTAATAAATTTTTTAAAATTGTTGTTAAGTAACAAAATATATCTGAAAATATCATATTATATTTTTGTAAAAGATGCTTATTACCATCTTTTGTCGGAGTTTTCCTGTCTTCTTGCTGTTCATCTTCTTCTTCTTCTTCTTCTTCTTCATTCAGACTGAACCCATCATCATTCATTCCTCAAAATAAAATTTAATGAAATAAATAAACAAAAAATAATAATTTTGGCTTTATTTAAAAAAAAAGTTATTTTCTAAATATTTTTTTAGGGCATTTCTTTTTTTGAAACAAAACAAATTTTATGAAATTTTACAGAATAAAAAGGACTCTTGGAGCTATAAATGATACAAAGAATGAATGTTAATTTGGGTGGTGCTTCTATAAAATGCTATAGTTTCAACTTTTCAAATAATTTTGGGGTATTTTTTTTATTATTGTCGTCTGAACTGAAGAAAGTCAAATTTTTCGCTTTCTTTTATTAATAAAATTCAAAATAATTTCTTTGATTTTAATAAATTTCAAAATAATTTCTTTTATTATATAATTTTCTTACCGTACCTCCTCAATTATGCTTAAATTCTCTACCGTATCCGTCTTGTCCAAACACTTCAGAACTCGCAACAGATGGCTCCATTGTTTTCGCTCGATTCAACTCAGCAATTCTGGCAATCAGAACACTCATTTCCTCCGATGGGCTTAGATTTGGAAAAATTGCTGAAAAAAAAAATTAATTAAAAAATTAATTTTAGCAAATTTGATTATTGAAAAATGTTTTTATTATTGTATTTTAATTATTTACGTTGGAGAGGAGAAAATTCGTCCGCTGATGATGAAGAAGTCGTGAATGATGACATTTAATTTTAAAATCTAAAAATTTATTTTAATTTGTTTAATGAATTTAGAAAAACATGAGCAAATGAAGGCGCTAAATTCTGCTATCGCCGCTGTAATTATGCACTTATTTATAGGCCAAAAAGTAAATAAATTTATTGGCAAAACGATGACCCAAAATTGGAGAAAATGCGATGGGCAAAAGATAAGAATAATAAATATTTGAATAACTCATCATAATTTTCTTCCGTTTTTATCTTTTATTTATTCAAATTAATGCCTTTTAGTGTTGGGCAAATGGTGACCCAAAAAATGGGCAAAACTGCGGGGGAAAGAAAGAGTTGGGAAAAGGGCAAAAAAGTTGAGATAAAAACTTTGTTAAAAATAAAAAAATGCATAAAATAATAAAAGATGGTTTAATTATGGAGAATACTTATATTTTTTGGAATTAAATCATAACATAATTGGCCAAAAAAGGGCAAGTGTTAAATTTCTGCTCTTTTCACGCGTCAATAAATAATATATTCAATTATAAACATCAATTTTAAAAAAATCTTAAAAACCCATGGTTTGGCGGACAATGAAAAATTTTTTTGCGCCTGAAAATCTTAAATTATGTTTGATTTGCAATTATTCAACCAAAATGGATAAAGAATGAGTCAATTTTGGAAAATTCATTTATTGACATGTTTTTCCAATTTTTTGGCAACTTTTTAGATACATATTTCGCGATTTTTAGCACCTAAAAAGACCTGAAGAGGGGTTTAGCATCTGTTTTGGCATTTTCGAACTTTAGCACCTATTTTTCCTTTTCCCAGTAAATAGTGAACGGGACTGGGACTGACAAATGAGCGAATAGCAGCCGATAATAATATGACAAAGTACCGAAATTGGCGTAACAAAGGCCAAAGTGGGACAAAAGACCGAAACGCAACAAAGCAAACGGCCAAAGGAAAAGAAGGCCGAAATGTAATTAAAAACGACTAAAATGACAAATGGCCGAAATATAATGAAGCGATCGGCCAATGAGACAAAGGGCCTAAATGTAACGGAGCAAACGGCCAAAGGGACAAAGGGCCAAATGTGATAAGTCGATCGGCCATTGGGACAAAAGGCCGAAATATAATAAATCGAAAGACCAGTGGGATAAATGGTGCTGGGTCGTTTCTTAAAAACTGCCACTATGAGCGTTTCTTAAAACCGCCAGGGCGTTTCTTGGGGGATGAATTTTTGAGAAAATTTTCCAATTCTTAGTGGTGTATTTTATAAAAAATTTTTGGTCGATTCTTAGGGCTGTATTTTCGGTTTTTATTGCATTTTTGTTAACAAAATTACCAAAAAATGTCAAAATAGTGACACCAATTTTGGACCAAATTTTCTCGCCTCGTCGGCCGGCAAATTTAAAGGAGGAGGAGCATCAAAATAAAACGGGAAATCAGCTCAACCTAAATGTCTTATTTTTGTTGTTGTTTTGCATTTTTGTTTTTACTTTTTTGACATTAAATAAATAAACGCTTTAGTCTCAAAAAAGCACAAATTTTGAAAATTTGAGCAAGCAGCATTGCTTCGATGCTAACCAAAAAGCCTTTTACAGCTCAAATTCTCGACCGGAATCAGGGCTGGACGAAATTTCGTGTCGGTTTCGTTTCGTCCTACATTTTCGGCACTTTTTGAGTTTCGTTTTCGTGTTTCGTTTTCGTCCGCTAAAGTTTTTTCGTTTCGTTTTCGGTTTCGGTTTTTAAAATTTTGGATTTTTGTTTCGTTTTCGTTTTCGTCAGAGCAATATTTTACGAAAAAGACGAAAATATTTACACCCTTAAGAATGACTGTTTTGGTAAGAAATAATACGTTTTATCATTTAAGTATTGTTGTTTAGTGGTGAAAACAGCAGGTTTATGTTGTGCTGTGCATTCATGTTCGATCCCGCATGCCCGCACTTTATTTCACCGATTTTTTAATCATGTTTTTACCGATTTTAATTAGAAAATCTGCTATGAAATAGCACTCAAATTTTCAAAAATTTCCCCGGCGTCGCCTATTGGCGCCGCCGGAGCCACCTCCCATTCACAAACTTTTTAAAAAAATACACCGCAAAAAAATTGTTTGAAAATCTGTTTTTTTCAGCACGTTTTCACCGAAATGTACGATTTGCTTATTTCTTCCCCAAAAATTGTTAAAATCCATAATGGGATGTGAAAAACATAATATTTAATATTTTTTGTCATTGATGTTCTTTATTTTGAAAATTTTTTGGTCACACCTCTGTCTTAGAGCCACATCCGCTTTTCCACCTACTAGGATCTTCATTCCTTCAGTTAGAGGATACAATTTTAAAGTTTTATGTTTCTTAATTATGAGTGAAATAAGTTAGCAAAAAATTTTCGGTTTTTTCGTTTCGTTTCGTACGAAAACGGTTATTTTTTCGTTTTCGTGTTTCGTTTTCGTCCGTCAAAATTTTTTCGTTTCGTTTTTCGTTTTCGGTTTTCAAAATATTTTTTTTCGTTTCTTGTTTCGTTTTCGTATCTAATGCGCTTTTTCGTTTCGTTTTCGTATACGAAAAATTTTTTTGTGATTTTCGCACAGCCCTGCTGTGGATATGGTAATGAGGAGAAATTTTTTAAATTTTATAGCAATTAGAGAGCATTTGGTCAATTTGGTCTGAGTGAATTCGCCGCACCGCCCGGCGAAAAAGTGTCCGCGCCGGACACAACGCCAAGCAGTAGCAGCAGCAACAGCAGCAGCCGATGGGCCCATTTGGGTGATCCGCTGGAAGCGGGCGACATCATGTACACCAAACAGATGGCGCAAGAAGAATAGTGTTGGTTTTATCACTGAATTGATAAAGTCCCAGAATGATGTTGACAAGCTTCTCTATTATCTTTATCATAATATTCGCTTTGATATTTGGCCACAGCAGCGGAGGCATGCAGCAGCACATTCCTGCCGATTCAAATTCGTCCTCCTCCGTCGTGTGGTCGCCTTTCCCAGTCCTTTCTCCGCCTCCCTAAATTGCTCCTATTAATTGATTCGAATGGTTTTGTAACTATCACCGATTTTGCCGTACGCTTCGTAATCGTGCCATCGTTTGTCTCAAATTCGACACGTTTTCCATTTGTCAGCTCAGTTGAACAAGGGCGCTATGATCAGGCAAAAATTAGGACCAATCCAGGGGCTTGAATCTTCACTACTTTCAGTTATTTTTTCAAATTTTATAAATAGGGATTTGTTTTTAGGCAAATGCCTAAAACTTCTGCGCACTTTATAAGCTCAAATAAGTATGAAAAGCTTTTCTAAAAAATTCTTAACAAAAATGCAATAAAACGAAAAATATACCCTTAAGAAATGAACCGAAAAAATTTCAGAAAATACGCCGCAAAGAATGAAAAATTTTTCAAAATGGTCCCCGAAATTTAATCATATTTTTTTCTTGTTTTTTTAAAGTGTTCTTATTCGAAAAAAACTTTTAAACAATTGAAATATAACACAAAATTAAGTTTTTTGATTAATTTTTATTTCCTTTGGCTCCTAAAAAGCGTTCACATACAATTTTATTCCTCTATTTTATGCCTATTTTGCGATTTTTCGTGCTTAAACTAAGCCCTACTGTATAATATAAAATTCTATTAATTAATTATCCATTCCGGCACCAACCTTTTTATTAATCTTATTAAAAACAAATAAAAACATTTTCAATACAAATTAAAATTAAAATAACAATTAAAAATCAATATATGAATAAAAAAATAATTATCAATATGAGATTGAAACGGGAAATGAAGGAGTTTTCATCAATTTTATCAACACATGTTTCTTCTGCAGATTTTGCTAAAACCAAAATTTTTTTAAATCAAATTTATGAAAAATATTTTGGTATTAAAAACCAATTTTATTTTGATGTATCGCACCTAAAAATCCTCATTTGAAATCCTCAAATATACCAATATTATTAATAAAAAATAAATTGGTTAATTTATTCTTCTAGCGAAAAATCAATTTTTAAAAACGATTTTTCTTGAAACATAGACGATTTAAAAATATGATTTTCATGATTAATTCAAAAAAAATAAATTGTTTGAGGCTCCAATGAGGAGATTTTCAAAAGTTTGATTTGGAATCCTGGATTAAAAATGAAAATGTTTTTTTCCAAACTTGAAAATGGCATTGGTATTGTGCCCACATGCAAATTCTGTGCCCGTTCCGTGCCGATTATCCACCGTTTTCTCGATTATAATGGCTATAAACGCAGTCGGATAAAACAATACCAGAGTAAGTGAGCTCAGTGGTGCCAGTATTAAAGCCCCAGCATCCAGCACATGCTCTTTGATGTCTTCCCAGGCTTTTTCAATTGATTGGCCAATCTGAAAGGGAGTGGTGGTGCCGTTATGACTCCATTTTAAAAGCAAAAGCGGAAGAAGCGAACACTTATGCGGAACCCAGGTCCAGGTCCATGCCTTTTTCAAAAGACCAATCACTGTGTGTCTCTGTAAGTTTTGTGTGCCAAATGGTCCTGCGTAATTCTCAAATGGGCCTAAGTCAAGCACCGTAGCCCCTCTTCGAGTGCAGTGATAAATTCTTCGTTCGATTTGGCCACAAATTGTTTGGCCTAAAGAGGAAAAAGCTGTCAATTGCTTTTTTAAAACTCTAAAGGCTTTAATTTGACCAATATAATTCAAAAAAAAATTCTTACATTTTTTGCAAATTGGCAAATTCATTCATGGCACAAAATCACAATGCTTGACTTTGGCTAGAGATAAAATTATTTTATTATTTTAGACAATTAAAAATAAAAATAATAAAAATGAATGTTACATGCAAAGTATTGGCTCAACTTTTTTCCCATAAAAATCACACTTCTGCTGGCAAAATGAATGCCGCCAATGAAGAAAAAAGCAGCCGAAGATGGCTAACCTTAATAAATTTTTTTAATAAATTAAAATTTAAAAAATGTCCACTTAAAAATAAATTTTTTTTTAATTATTGGACTGTACGAATTATTAAAAAATAATTTACGAATGAATTGACAAATGAATGAATGAATTAATTAATGGACAAAAGTGAAAATCTTTTCCAGTGAATTTGCTTAATGTGTTCCACGGATTCATCAGCACAAATGCTTTACAGAAATATTTTACCAATAAAAATGAATAATTTATTATAAATGCATAAATAACAGCAAAATAAGTATTGATATAAAATTAATTTGTTTATATTTTCATTTTTTAAATTAAATAACTTATTTAACACAACATTGAATTATTGAAACCTCAAGGAGGCCATTAATTAGGGATGGAATCGGTGGTAATTAATCATTCCCGAGTCTCAGCATATAACTATTTTAGATTCATCAAGTTCAAGAATCTTTAGCATTTTTTAGAATAATCTTGCCACGATTGATTAATTTAACTTTTATTAATTTGGTTTTTTAATGATTTTTTAAATTAAATTTTTGAATACAATTAAAAGACTTTTCTGGCACCACAATTCATAAATTTCCCATGGCACGGGTGACGGACGACAAATTTTTTTTCTCAGGTCATCGGCAGCAAAAATTTGAACTCCTGTTTTTTTACAATTTTTCGATTTTGAGTAAAATTTTTAAAGTTTTACTATGTTTTCTTAAGAATTTTTCGAAAATTGCGGATAGAAATGCTAAAAAGCCGAAATCATTTTTTAAGTGACAAACCAAAAAATAAAGGTATCTTTAGGTGTTTAAAATGAACTGTATTAAAAAATGAGCGGAAAATTTTGTTTTTTTGTCCTTCTCTCGTAAAATGCTAATCGCTAAAAAATTACCAAAAAATCATAGTGATCGTCACAAATAATAAATTAATTAATTTTCCATTACAGCACCAAACTTTTTATTATTTCTCAAAACAAAAACATTTTCAATATAAATCAAAATAAAAAAACAAACAAAAAAAAAATATATGAATTAAAAAACATATCAATATGTAATTTCAAATGGGGATGAAGGAATTTCCATTAATTTCAAGAACATCCAACAGGTTTATTTGTTCGTCAGATTTAGCTAAAAAGTGAATTTATTTAAGTAAAAATTTATGGAAAATATATTTTATGCACTACCGTATTTTTATTATTTCACGCGGCATTTTCCTGCTACGGTGCTAGGTCGTTCCACAAAAAAGCTCAGTGTGGGCGATAAAATTATATAAATAAATTTAATTATTCAATTTACAAAACACGGTGCCGTCCGGTTAACACTAATGTACGGCGGGACGCGTCATTTTCAAAT
Source organism: Heterodera schachtii (assembly GCA_023374025.1). Lineage (NCBI taxonomy): Eukaryota > Metazoa > Nematoda > Chromadorea > Rhabditida > Heteroderidae > Heterodera > Heterodera schachtii. The sequence goes on from SIJG01000028.1 coordinate 208,697, forward strand.
TTTTTAATTTTTCAATTTTTCAATAATCAGAAAAAAAACAGCAAAGATAAAGAAAATGATAAGAAATACAACTACAAAGACAAAAAAATAATAAGAAATACAACTACAAAGACAAATAGAAATAGCCAGAAACACGACCAGAAAAGCAAAGTATATATATCAGAAACGAAAAATACATAAAAACTAGAAAATAATCAGAATACAACAGCAAACACAAATGAAAATGATGATAAGAAATACAACTACAAAGACAAAAAAATAATAAGAAATACAACTACAAAGACAAATAGAAATAGCCAGAAACACGACCAGAAAAGCAAAGTATATATATCAGAAACGAAAATACATAAAAACTAGAAAATAATCAGAATACAACAGCAAATACAAATGAAAATGATAAGAAATACAACTATAAAGACAAATAAAAACAATCAGAAAATCAAAGCATATATTATCAGAAACGAAAAATACATGAAAACCAGAAAATAATCAGAAAAAAACAGCAAAGATAAAGAAAATGATAAGAAATACAACTACAAAGACAAAAAATAATAAGAAATACAACTACAAAGACAAATAGAAATAGCCAGAAACACGACCAGAAAAGCAAAGTATATATATCAGAAACGAAAAATACATAAAAACTAGAAAATAATCAGAATACAACAGCAAATACAAATGAAAATGATAAGAAATACAACTATAAAGACAAATAAAAACAATCAGAAAATCAAAGCATATATTATCAGAAACGAAAAATACATGAAAACCAGAAAATAATCAGAAAAAAAACAGCAAAGATAAAGAAAATGATAAGAAATACAACTACAAAGACAAAAAAATAATAAGAAATACAACTACAAAGACAAATAGAAATAGCCAGAAACACGACCAGAAAAGCAAAGTATATATATCAGAAACGAAAAATACATAAAAACTAGAAAATAATCAGAATACAACAGCAAACACAAATGAAAATGATGATAAGAAATACAACTACAAAGACAAAAAAATAATAAGAAATACAACTACAAAGACAAATAGAAATAGCCAGAAACACGACCAGAAAAGCAAAGTATATATATCAGAAACGAAAATACATAAAAACTAGAAAATAATCAGAATACAACAGCAAATACAAATGAAAATGATAAGAAATACAACTATAAAGACAAATAAAAACAATCAGAAAATCAAAGCATATATTATCAGAAACGAAAAATACATGAAAACCAGAAAATAATCAGAAAAAAAACAGCAAAGATAAAGAAAATGATAAGAAATACAACTACAAAGACAAAAAAATAATAAGAAATACAACTACAAAGACAAATAGAAATAGCCAGAAACACGACCAGAAAAGCAAAGTATATATATCAGAAACGAAAAATACATAAAAACTAGAAAATAATCAGAATACAACAGCAAAGACAAAAGAAAATGATGATAAAAAATACAACTACAAAGACAAAACAAATGATAAGAAATACAACTACAAAGACAAATAGAAATACCCAGAAACACGATCAGAAAAGCAAAGTATATATATCAGAAACGAAAAATACATAAAAACTAGAAAATAATCAGAATACAACAGCAAATACAAATGAAAATGATAAGAAATACAACTATAAAGACAAATAAAAACAATCAGAAAATCAAAGCATATATTATCAGAAACGAAAAATACATGAAAACCAGAAAATAATCAGAAAAAAACAGCAAAGATAAAGAAAATGATAAGAAATACAACTACAATGACAAAAAAATAATAAGAAATACAACTACAAAGACAAATAGAAATAGCCAGAAACACGACCAGAAAAGCAAAGTATATATATCAGAAACGAAAAATACATAAAAACTAGAAAATAATCAGAATACAACAGCAAAGACAAAAGAAAATGATGATAAAAAATACAACTACAAAGACAAAACAAATGATAAGAAATACAACTACAAAGACAAATAGAAATACCCAGAAACACGATCAGAAAAGCAAAGTATATATATCAGAAACGAAAAATACATAAAAACTAGAAAATAATCAGAATACAACAGCAAATACAAATGAAAATGATAAGAAATACAACTATAAAGACAAATAAAAACGACCAGAAAAATTATCAAGATCTCAAAAAAACATTAAAAAATGCAAAAAGTTAAAAATATATTCCAAGCATGTATAAAAACCTCGAAATAGATAATATGCATAAAAAACTTTGGAAAAATATGTAAGTCCCAACTAAGTATTTTATGATTAAAACTTTAGGTCTAGGGGGCCATTCTCGACAAAGGAAAAGCGAGTGAAGTTTGGGCAGCATATTAAGGATTTAAAAAATAAATTGTTTAATTGTGAAAAATACAATACGACTAATTTAAAAGTATTTAAATTTTGATTTTTTAACGAATTAAAACGACGACAACTAAAGTTGGAGATTGCCATTGGCAAAAAACAAATAATTATTATTATTTGAACACTCATAATTTCTTCCCTCATTTTCTTTTATTTATTCATAATTTGCCTTTTATTGTGGGCAAATTGTGACCCAAAAAGATGGGCAAAAATCGTGGGAAAGAGGTGGGAAACTGCAAAAGAAAATTTGAGATGAAAAAACTTAACCAAAAGTAAAAAAATGTTCTTGGTGATTTCAAGGTTGTGCTAGTCACGAATCGGACACCAATTTTGACAAATCTCATATCCGAATCCGAACCGAAAATTTAAGCTATTTTGCTTTTTTGCTTAAATTTAGGTTAGTGATTCGAATTGAATTAAAATTGGAAATATTTTTGTTAAAACTAACATTAGTGTTATAAGTTAATAGCTTTTGGGCTTTAATTAATAAATTGATAAATGAATTTTAATTATAAATTAATCATCAATTTTATTCAACATAATTAAACTTTTTTCTTTTTTCAACTCGGCTTGGATTATTTCCTAAATTTCCCTGTCGCCTATTTGTCCATCGCACAGTGCAGTTGTCTCCCATGACCACCTCTGCTGTTGACCATTGTCCATTCATTATTTTGCTTCTTGCATTTCTCCCCATTTCGCTCGTCCGCCACTTTTCCAATCAATAGGTCCATTCATATGTTCTCTCTGCTGCCGATGTGTGTTATCTTTTTATGGCTTTTTTCGGTGCCAATGAGGATTTTTATTTTGAAAATGGTTTGATTTGGAGTTTTTTTTTATAGGTTTTTGGGAATATTTGGACATAATAACACAAAATTTGCTTTTTGGTTTCTATCTGGTAAATATTGATCATATGATCCAGAGCCAAAAATGGTCGAAATATATACCAATCGATAGCTCTCGGTCTGTAATCTAAGAATCCGAAAGAATTTTTCTGCGGCAACCAATCCCTGATGAGTAGGGCTGCTAATTTTATGTAAATACATATTTTTTTCATGGATTCTCCATAGCCTAATTAGTGGGAAAAACACTTTCTTTTTTGTGTTTGCGAACAAAAGTTGGGACTTTTATTTACATATTTTTACATATTTCGGAGTTTTTCTACATATTACATATGTACATATTTTTATACATATTTTGGACTTTTTCGCATTTTTTTGTACATATTTTGCAATTTTTGAGGATTTTTTAAGGAAAATTTTTAGATGCCCCAAAAAAATTGCAATTTTTTCGTACACATTTATATTTTTTTCATATTTTGAGAATTTATAGAAATTTTTTGTGAAAAATAAAAAAAAAAATTTTGAAAATGTATCCCTAAAAAACGATTATTTTTCAAAAAAATGAGATACCAAAAATTAATATTAATGTACTAAAATGTGATTCTAAGCCTATTTTGGTCATTTTTATGGTATTTTGTGCCTGTTTCACTTTTTACGAAGAATTTTTACCCAAAAAATTACCATTTAAAAAATTTTATTTACATATTTTAGTACATATTTGGGGTTTTTGTACATATTTCATACATATTTTAGCATTTTTTATACATATTTTATTTACATAATTCGCAAATTTTGTTACATAAAATTAGCAGCCCTACTGATGAGTTACATACCCGGGACTGAAATGGCTTTGGGACTGAACCGTCCAAACCTTTAAACGCATGGATTTACGACCAAATACATATCATTCGATTCCGCACGGTCTGCTAAGCATGAATCCAAAAGAATTTTTGGATAAAAATCAAATTGACAAAAGTTATGGGTCCTCGAAAATATCAGAAACTGACTTTGATTAAAAAATTAATTTAGGTGAGCCAAAAAAACGAAATAAATTAATTAAATAGGCAAAACAATTGATTTTTGTTTTTTGGTAAATAAATAAAATAAAATCGGCAAAACCAATTAGATTTTTTTTGTTTATCTTAAAAATAAACATTAACTACACGTTTAGATTAATTTTTATTGGAAAATAAAATGGCAGATCCATTCGACTCGAAATCTTTCGGTTTTATGCCAGCCATTGATGAGCAGCAGGGTAAGAGGGGAAATTCACATCAAAAGGAAATGCTTAAGGCCAGGATTTTGGATTCGTAAAAGGGTTAAAAAGAGAGAATTTTAAGTAAATTTGAAAAGAATTTAATTTTTAATTTTTTTACATTGCAAAATTTATTGATAGAAAAATTTGCAAAAAATCTCATGAAATTTTAAAAAATTCTCACAGCGGCGCCTATCGTAATTATCACGGAATCAGTCCGTCCCTCTTTGAAATCTCAAAATTAATTAAAATCCTCAAATTATTGATGCCATTTTGGTTTTACAAAATTTTCCCCGTCATGTACTTGAAAATGGGTTTCTGTACTTGGATCGGACAATCCCAATACTCTGATTTAAGCATAAGTTGGAAAGTAGTTTTCATTGGAACAAATTTGCATAAATAGGCAATTCTGCCGATGTGTTCTGTTTGGGCCAATTTGTGCGGCACAGTGCCGCCGTGGTGTCGTCGTCATCAATCGATGCTGCTGCTGGTGATCATCATCAGCAACAACAACAACAACGGCAGCAGCCGCAGCACATGGCGATGGTGAGTCAATTTGAATAAATGTTGATCATCAAAAATAGTGGCCAAAAAATTGGACACCGCAAATGTTTTTTTATTGTTTGAAATATGTATTTTAATGAAATAATAAATTTGCGGTTCATGACTTATAAGAGCACCTAAAAGTGGGCGAAAATGGCAAGAGAAAAAAACAAATAGTGTTATAATTTAAATTAAAAATATGTATTTTTATGGTAAATTAATTATAGTAATTTATTCGCTTGTTAATATCCAAATTTAATATATTTTAGATTAAAATTCATGCAAAAGTCGGCGGTTTAATTTGTAAGTTGAGTAATTTTAGCGCCAGAAAAAAATCCATTTTTTTGAATTAATAGCCTGTCTTTTTGAAAATTTTTCGAAAATATCAGTCCTTATTTGTTGGCGTGCATTTTATTTTGCAATAAAGCCGCCTAAAAAATAAACGTACGAATCTATGCCAGAATTGCTTCAATTTTCTGGCCAACGGGCGTATAAAAATATTTATTCAAAAATTAATTTTGAATAAAATTTTTAAAATTGAACAAAAAAAAAATTGGAAAATACAAAATAATTACATAAAATAAATATTTCTTTGAGTTGTTGCCGGCTAACGTTGTCAAGACGGAGCAGCAACAGCATCAGAAGGAAAAGTACGCGCAAGGAGATTATGGTAAGATAAAACTACAGAAATTATTGCCGTTGCATTTATACAGTTGTTGGTTGGTTGTTGTTGTTTTACATAATTTTTTTGTGCATATTCTTGCATATGCTTTTATAGAAATGTGCTAGTGAAATTGATAAAAATGAGATTTTTTGAAAATTTAACTCATTTTGAAGCCGTTTTTTTAATTTTTGGCACATATTTTGGCCTTTTTGCTAATCACATGTAAAATTTAGGAAGATATTTTTTTTTACAATTTAAGTAAATATTTTTTTAAATTTTGCTTCTAATAAAGAAATCTCAGCGCTTTCAAATGATATTATTAATTGCATACATATGAATGCGTGCTTTTAAGCAAAATTATAACAAATCCTTCGCGTATTTCGAACCGTGACAACATTAAATGCAAATCTAAAAAAAAAATCAACAAAATTTTAATAAATTAAAAAGCTCAATAAAATTTAAACAAATTATATAAAACAAATTTTTGAAGACCAATTGACTCCATCAATTCGATCATCTTTGGAAGACGACCGATTGGATGTGCGGCGACAACAGCAGCAAATGTGCCATGTTGAGCAGCTGATGAAAACATGCGAATCCATTGGTGAGTAAAAACTTTTAACTTTTACATTGCCAATCGATCCACGATTAGGCACAAAAAGCACAAAAATGAATTATTATTTTTTTCTGTTTAATGGTTGAACAATTATCCAATAATCAAAAAAATAATAAATTTTTATTCGTAAATTTTTGAAAGTGTTCCTATCCTAATGATGTTCTTTTTGAATTTAATTTCATTTCATAAGTTTGCATTTATAATTTTTAATTTTCAGAATATCATGAAAAATAGGCACAAAAAAGGAAAAAATTCTCAATTTACTAATGCTTTGACCGGTTTCAGTTGGCCAATTGACTCAGTTTCAAAATGATCAGAATGCTATTTTGGGACGAATTGTCCAATTGGAGACGCAGCAACAACAAATGGTCAATTGAGGCGTGAATCATTTAATTTTTCGGATTATTTTTGTTGTTTTGATGAAAATATTTCTTTTAAAAAATACCTCGACTAATTAGTGATTGCTCTTTCGTAAATTTTGGTGCTAGGTCGAACCTAAAAAAGTATCAGTGTGGGTGAACCTAAAAAAAGTATCAGTTATAATAAATCCAAATAATATCCCAATTTTGTGACTTTGAGCTACTTTTTTAAAAGAAAAATAGGAGTTTTGGGTGCCGGCGGTGCCGTTAGGCGCCGCCGGGGAAAATTTTGAAATTTTTAATGAGCTTTGTGAATAGATTTAGTCCAAAAAGACAATATTTTACGATTTTAATTGTTAAATTGTGATTGGATTCCCATCGAAAAAAACAAAATCAGTTTTTATTAATTAAATTTAAAAAAGTGATTATATGGTGGTAAACAATATTGACTTTTAATTTTTATACATCTGAAATCAAATAATTTTTGTGGAAAACCCCAACTCGTACTGTTTTTTGACAAAAAAATCGTCATAACTTTTGTTAATGTCGTTAAACATTCTTGGTATCATTCAATAGCCCTTAAAATTCTCTATCTTTATACTAAGTTTCAAAAAACTGATCGAGTTTGAAAAATGTATTAGAAGAATGAAATTTTTCTTTACGATTTTTACTCATAACTTTTTTGAAAAGCAATAAAATTTTCTTGCATTTTGCAGGTAGATGGAGAACAATAAGGCTATCGAATGATACCAAGAATGTTTAATTTGGTCTACTTTAACAAAAGTTATGACGATTATTTTGTCGAAAAAGAGTACGAGTTGGCCTAGTACGAGTTGGGTTTTGTCCATTTTGCAGGTTCTTCCGATTTGTTCGTTGCTCCATCTTTTGTTGGCCAATTGTTCTCATTCGTTTCTTTGTTCAACTCTGGTGACGAAATTGAGGCGAACTTTGGGCCAAATTTCCAATTCGATTTGACCACTCTTTAAAGAAATATTTTTACAAAATCTGATCATTTGTTTCTTTTTTGTATTCTCAAAATTTCTGCCTTTTGCTTCTTCTCCAATTTGTCAGCTTTTTCCAAGTTTGGCTATTTCTCTTCTGATCACTTTGCATCATAAAAAACAGTTTTTTTTTTAATTTTAGTTAAAAAACTATATAAATAAAAAACCTAACTTGAAATACAAAAAAATAAAAATTAAATTAAAAGATAAAAAAGGATTTTAAAAAAATTCCCTGTCCTGGGCCCTTTATTATTTTTGATTTACATTAACGATTTTCCTGATGCTTTGCCACGTTATGACTAAATTAAGAATTGATTTCAAATTTTTTTTATTAAAGATTTATTAGTCGAATCAAAGATGAAGATGAGTTACCAACGAAATCGGATGAGATCCCATGCACTTGATCCAACATCCGAATGATCGCAATGAACAGCATTGGCTACGACATTTCCACGCAATTTCATTTCGTCTGACAACGAAAGGAATTGATAATTGGATTTTAAAAAACAAACAATCATATTAATCTCCCGTTAGCCCTTGGGAAAGGTAATTTCATAAATACATTTTTTTATTCACAATCGGGGCGCAAATGTTCTGGGGCGCAAATGTTAGGGGCGTAAATATTGCAACACCCATTTGAAGCAACTTTTTTGGCTTTTTTGCCAAAAAAATTTGGGAATTTCATCAGAATAAATTAATTTTCTTTATATTCGGCAAAAAAAAAAAATTTAAATTCTTAACTTTAAATTTTGGGATTTTAATTGCCGTTTCCAATGCCAATTTGTATCATTTGCCATTGCAATATGTTTTCCAAAGAATTTAAATCGAAGAATAAAATACGAAAAACGAAACTAAAATAAACGCGAACATAAAACGCCCTAAAAACACAAAAATACGAAATCTGAATGACGGTTTTTTTAATAAATAATTATAAGATGTTTTGAATTATTCTTAAAATTTAATCAAATTATTTACATTTTTAAAATTTAAATTTAGAAATTATTTTCTTTTATAAATTTGTCAATTCTACAAAATTCGTTATGTATAGTAAGTAATATACTGTTAACAAATATTTCAATTTTTTGGCCACAGTAAAGGTTCAAAATTTGATTAAAGCATTAAAAATGAATTATATTTTCAAAGGTAAATAACAAAATTTGAACCCGAAGGACGAGGATCCCAGGAAACGTGGCTTCTCAGACCGAGGAACGACTAAACTGAGGATATCCAAGCCGGATATCCTCGAAAACGGATGCCCCGCGTCTCCTTTCCCCCTATTGTGGCTTCATCAATGCTTCATCTATCCCCTCTAAAGCCTTTCCCGTCATTTTTGCCCTCTCATCATTCCGCTTCATCCCTTCCATTCCGCCAGCATCCGCTTCATCTTCCGCTGACATTTGTGCCAATCGGACGGAATCCAAGCTGATTCCTTTGGTTTCGACCAACCACAGACAGGACACCGTCAAGTTGAGTGTGCCGAGCAGCACAACCGCCAAATAGACACTCACAGCCCAAAAGGAGTTGAGAAAGACCAACTTAAAGGCGAGACTCGGATGGGGGAGGTCAATTAATTAAATAGAAAATTGGGATTCGGATGGGAGATGTTAATTAGCTAGATAATTCGGGACTCAGTTGGGATAGATAAGGTAACCGAAACTCGTTGGAAATTGTTGAAAACATGAAAAATGTTTTGGAAAAATATAAAAAAATTTCATGGAGGGGGTGAAAGCCTTAAGTGAACCTTAACGACGCGATGCGTTCAATGGTTGATGAAGTGCGACCAAAGGGTTTGATCACAAATTTATTTGAACTTACCATAGGAGCGAACAGAGCGCCAATACGTGCCTAAATTTTGAGAATTATTTTAATAGAATTTTTGAAAATTTAAATAGAAAATGACTGACCACCAACGAGCACGAACCGACTGAGGAAGCCCTGAAAGAAGTGAAGGAGAATCAAAAGGATGTTTTTGAAAATTTTACAAAAATTTTTCAAGAGATTTTTGAATTTAATTTTGGTAAAATCACCTGAGCGGAGTAGGCACAGACTCAACTGAACTAAATGCAAAAAATAAATAAATAAATTTTATTAAATTGTTTGGCAATTTTTTGTATAACATATTTTCTAAAAGAGAGTCGCCGGTTAAATTAATTTACTTAAAAATCATCAAGTTGAGGTTCCAGACAGGATAATCAGTTATGCTGATCGAGCGTCGTGGTCTCGAGTCAATCAATACTCGAAAAAAAGACTTGTGGCTTTTTGCGTTATTAGTCTCGGGCCTCGGGAAACCAACTGAAAGGTGCGAGTCGGATGAGAGATGTTAATAAATCAATTAGCAAATTGGGATTCGGATGGAAGCTGTTAATTAGCTAGATAATTCGGGACTCAGTTGGGATAGATAAGGTAACCGAAACTCGTTGGAAATTGTTGAAAAAATGAAATGTTTTGTCATTAAGTTCTAGTAAAATACATCTATAATGGATTAATACGGTATAAGAACTCGTTTTAGAAGAAAAAAAGCAATTTCTAGAGAAAACCGATCGAAATTTTCCATTTTTTTGCTTATTTTTGACATAAATAACCATTTTTAAGAAAATTTAAATATAATCAATTTTTTAATAAAATTTTGCTCAAAAGTCTTTTTCGGAAAGAAACTTACATAGATGTTACTAAAAACAAAATTTGTGAATTTCCAGAAAAAAACAAAAACTTAAAAAAAATTTTTCATAATAATTACTAAGTAAATAATATTTTAGAAATTCTTGAAATTTTTGAGAATTTACATGTATTTTTTGCGGCGATATTTCGGGTTTTTTTTTGTTTGCAAATTTTCATCTTTTAGTCTTAAATACCGGGGAAACGACAAAATTTTCCGATTAATACAAAAAACCAAATTTTAATTGAAGAAGAAAGACATAAAAATGATTAAAAAGAGCAAATTGATCAACAACATTAGTGAATAATTAATTCTTCCTTCAGAGAGTTTCCAAATCGAATTTAAAATTGGGCCCAAAATTCGCCTCAATTTTGTCACCAAATGAGAGCAAAGAAACGAATGGATAAAGAAAACCATCAGCAAAAGATGGATCAACAAAAAAACCAGAGGTATCTGCGAAAAAGTTAAGGGATTTTGATTATTTTAAACATAAAAATAAATTAGCATAAAATAGGCAAATGACTAGCTTAAAAGAAAATAATTTACTTAGTAACTATTTAATTTGCCAACCCAAAAGTAGTCCATTTTTGGTGAAAAAGAGCTGTCGAGTGATTAAATAAACACCAATTCCCACGGTATCACCGTGGGAATATTCGACATTCATTTCCTTTCCTTTTTCTTGTCCGTTAATCCAAATCTTTCCATCACTGGCAAAGACATAAGTACCATTTTCACAATGAATTGCTCCATCCAATTTTAACTGCTGTTTAACAGCGAATCCGAAGGTGATGTCCCACCTGAATAAGAAGAAACAAATATTAAAAAATATTTTATTTCACTTTTTAATATTCTGATTATAAAATTTTCAAAATACCAAATTCACTTACTCGTTTTTTACTTTACTAATAACTGAAATTTCGTAGTAAAAAAAGTCAGACAAATCCTTGTTCAGCACAATCGGATATTTAGCGAAGACGGAGCCCCATGTAACTTTTTAGGAGAAATTGATTTATATATTTAAATAATTAAAAAATTAAATTACAATTTCGCTTATAACGGACAATGAGACTTTTGTCACCACTGATTTCGATATATTTGTTACAAGCGAAGCCATCCCAAAAATTTTCTTGGAATTTTAAAAACACCTTAAAGTAAAAAATTCTATATTTTTTAATTATATAATAATTTATTAAATAAGTTAAAAATTATTTTACCGTAAAATATTTTATTTTATTTTTCTCTTCCATTCATTCACTTTTTTCTTTGTCCGCTTCTCAATTTCACTGACTTTTTCCAAAATTTTCTTCTGATCATTTTGCGATTGTAAGAACCGTTCCTCAGCAGCTTAAAATATAAAATAATTAATTATTTATTTATTTAAATGAAAAAACAACAATAAAATAAATTTAATAATTATTCCTATGGTTTTTGAATTTTTCGCAGAATCGGTCGAGTTTTAAGAATTTCTCTGATTGTATTAATTCTGCTGCCAGTCAAAATGACCCAAAAGTTATGGGGCCTCAAAAATTGAAATTTAGGCCTAAGGGCCCATTTCCAGTATTTTACACTTTCTATTAATTCCCAACCTTTACATTTATTATTATTATTTTTTGCTTATTTTTACTAAAGAAAGCTTAGCAAATATTTTTTAGTCTAAAAAATGATTTTTTAAATTGTTTTGTTAATTATTAAAATATATTTATTTTTATGTTGGATTTGAACCCGAGCTCCAAAACGCAAATTTAACCAACTGAGGCACCAATTTTAAGTGGAAAAACAGCCAAAATTTCTATTTTTGAGGCCCCATAATTTTTTGGTTGATCCCCCCCCCCATTTTTATGTATAAATTAAAGGATTCGAAAAATGTTCAATTGGGCAGTTGCCAAAGAAAAGCCCGAAAATTTCATTTTTCGTTAAATTGTCCTCGCCTTTTGTCTGCTGTTGTTGCTGCTTCTCCAATTCACCAATTCTCTCCAAAATTGCTTTCAAATGATCTTCCGAAACTGAAATTTAATGCAATTTTTCAATTAATTTTTTAAAATTCTTGTTAAATTATCAAATTATAGCTGAAAATATCTAATAATATTTTGTAAAATATGCTTATTACCATCTTTTGTCGGAGTTTTCCTGTCTTCTTGCTGTTCTTCTTCTTCTTCTTCATCCAGACTGAACCCATCATCATTCATTCCTCAAAACAAAATTTAATGAAATAAAATAGTTAAAAATATAATTTTTTGGCTCTATTTAAAAAAAGTTATTTTCTAAATATTTTTGGCCATTACTTTTTTTGAAATAAAACAAATTTTATGAAATTTTACAGAATAAAAATGACTATTTGTGTGAACTGCAATAGAGCCAAATTTTCCTTTTATTAATTATAAATTTCAAAATAATTTCTTTGATTTTATTAAATTTAAAAATAATTTCTTTGATTATAAATTTTCATATTGTACCTCATCAATTATGCTTAAATTCACTACCGTATCCATTTGGTCGAAACACTTCTGAACTTGCAACAGATGGCTCCATTGTTTTGGCTCGATCCAACTCAGCAATTCTGGCAATCAAAACACTCATTCCTCCGATGGGCTTAGATTTGGAAAAATTGCTGAAAAAAGAAAAATTAATTAAAAATTAATTTTAGCAAATTTGAAAATGTTATTATTATTGTGTTTTAATTATTTACGTTGGAGAGGAGAAAATTCGTCCGCTGATGAAGAAGTCGTGAATGATGACATTTTAATTTTAAAATCTAAAGAATTTTCATTCGAATTTGTTTAATGAATTTAGAAAAACATGAGCAAATGAAGACTAATTCTGCTATCGCCGCTGTAATTGTGCACATATTTATAGGCCAAAAAGTAAATAAATTTATTGGCAAAACGATGACCCAAAATTGGAGAAAATGCGACGGGCAAAAGATAAGAATAATAAATATTTGAATAACTCATCATAATTTTCTTCCGTTTTTATCTTTTATTTATTCAAATTATTGCCTTTTAGTGTTGGGCAAATGGTGACCCAAAAAATGGGCAAAACTGCGGGGGAAAGAGGTGGGAAAAGGGCAAAAATGTTGAGATGAAAACATTATTAAAAATAAAAATGCATAAAATAATAAAAGATGGTTTAATTATGGAGAAGGCTTATATTTTTTGGAAAAAAATCACAAAATAATTGGCCAAAAATGGGCAATTGTTAAATTTCTGCTCTTTTCACGCGTCAATAAATAATATATTCAATTATAAACACCAAATTTTTCAAAAAAAAAAATCTTTAAAATCCATGGTTTGGCGGCGGACAATGAAAAATTTTTGCGCCTGAAAATCTTAAATTATGTTTGATTTGAAATTATTCAACCAAAATGGATAAAGAATGAGTCAATTTTGGAAAATTCATTTATGGAGACCAAAATGGCAAAAAATAGTAATTTTTGGTGAAAAACGGCTAAAAAATTTTAGGTTTCTCGGTTCTCAATTCCCGAATCGAGAAATTTCTCGGGGTTTTTGGGGTTTCAGTTCTCGTATCGTTTCTCGGCGTCATTTCTCGGTTATCGTATCCTTTCTGGGGTCATTTCCCGGTCTCGGTTCTCGGTAAAAATCATTTCTCGCACATCCCTAATAAATCGAAAGACCAGTGGGACAAATCGTGCTGGGTCGTTTCTTAAAAACTGTCACTATGAGCGTTTCTTAAAACTGCGACTTTTTTAGAAAATTTTCCAATTCTTAATGGTGTATTTTTTTTTAAATTTTATCGATTATTGTGGTGTATTTTCGGTTTTAATTGCATTTTTGCGAACAAAATTACCAAAAAATGTCATAATAGTGACACCTGGACCAAATTTTCTTGCCTTTTCTTGCCTCGTCGGCCGGCAAATTTAAAGGAGGAGGAGGATCAAAATAAAACGGGAAATCAGCCCAAATGAAATGTCCTATTTTTTTGTTGTTTTGCATTTTTATTTTTATTTTTTTAACATCGAATAAATAAACGCTTCAGTCTCAAAAAGCACAAATTTTGAAAACTTTGAGCATGCAGCAGTACTTCGATGCTGATTAAAAAGCCTTTTAAGTTCAAATTCTTTACCGGAATGTATTTTGAGTAATAATTTCTATTAACTTTAATTGCAAATTTTAATTTTAATTCTGTTGTTGAAAAAGATTACTAAGTAAATAATAATAATAATAATCAAAATTTTGAGTGTTGGCTTTTATCATTGAATTGATAAAGTCCCAGAATGATGTTGACAAGCCGTGGTGAGACGAACCGAAAATAGTCTCAGTGTGGGCGAACCGAAAATAGTCTCAATGTCAATAAAAATATTTAAATTTAATTATACAATTTAATTCGGTCACGAAAAATAATAAATTTTAATTAGACAATTATTTAAAAAAATAAATTAAAACAAAAACTTTCTCACTCCCGATCAAAAAAAAAAAATTAAATCCTAACAAAAATTTTAATTTCAAATCTTGAAGCCATCAATTTGATAGAGTAAGCTTACTACTGTAGAGGATTTTTCATTAAAAAAACAAATCTACTAATTTTCTTCTGAAATTTCATCCAAAATTTTAGTAAATTTAACTTCTTCATTCGTTTAATGCATTCATCACTATACTTTTTTTCCCTAATGTTACAATTCAAAAATTATTTGCATTTTTGATGGTATGAAAGTTAACATTTATTTTGAGCAGAATCTATGAAAAAAAAACATTGAAAAAAAGTTAAAGCTCTGACTTACATTATTGTTTTATTTTAAAATTTTTTAACATTATTATCATATTTAAAAAAAACATTGTTTAAAATAATTAAATTTTAATATTTTTATTGACACTGAGACTATTTTTGGTTCGACCTAGCACCTTGACAAGCTTTTCTATTATCTTTATCATAATATTCGCTTTGATATTTGGCCACAGCAGCGGAGGCATGCAGCAGCACATTCCTGCCGATTCAAATTCGTCCTCCTCCGTGTGGTCGCCTTTCCCAGTCCTTTCTCCGCCTCCCTAAATTGCATTGTTCCTATTAATTGATTTGAACGGTTTTTTGTAACTATCACCGATTTTGCCGTATTCCTCGTAATCTTGCCGTCTCAAATTCGACACGTTTCCATTTATCAAATCAGTTGAACAAAGGCGCTGTGATCAGCGCTTTTAAAAAATGACCCGAAAAATTTTCAGAAAACACGCCCAAAGAATGAAAAATTTTTCAAAATTGGTTTCCAAAATATAATTTATTTTTTTCTTGATAAAATTTTTGGTTTAAAATTGTTTTTATTCGAAAATTTTTTTTAAACAAATTGAAATATAACACAAAATTAAGTTTTTGATTAGTTTTTATTTCCTTTGCTCCTAAAAAGCGTTTACAAATTTATTCCTCTATTTTATGCCTATTTTGCGATTTTTGTGCTTAAAAACTAAACCCTACTGATAATATAAAATTCCATTAATTAATTATCCATTCCGGCACCAACCTTTTCAAAAAAAAACATTTCAATATAATTAAAAATAAAAAACAAACAAATAAAATCAATATATGAAATAAATTATATGTTACTTGATTTTTTGGTGCAATTTTCGGAATTTTGAGTTCAAATAACGAAGGCAAATTTAACCACATAATAGCTAAATTTAAAGCCAAGTTCTCTTGGATTTATTATTATCATCCGTTGAAACGAGCTATCATCGTGTATTTATGGCCTTAATGGTCTCAAATGTCTATTTTCCGTGATGAAGTTATATTTGTAGGGCGTGTGAGCTTCGCTATTTAAAAAATGGATTTGAAATTCCGAAAATTGCACAAAAAATTCAAGACGATATAAATAGAAAACCGAGCATGAAAGCCATTTTAGAATGTGTCGCATCATTATTGACAAACCCATTCTGTTTAAACCTTCTTTTTATGTTAAACGTAAATTTGAAAACAACAGCAGATATTTCGCTAACACCCTATGAATATAACTTCATCACGGAAAATAGTTAGCCAAAAACATTAACACGAAAAATAAACTATAATAATTAAAAAAACTATTATTTTATGCTTGGTTCAATTTATGTTATTATCAAAAAAATATTAATGTACAAACAAATAAACGGAAGTTGAAATCATTAATCTAATTATATGAAAAAAATGTGAATTTTTAAAGAAAAAAATTCTTTAAGAAAAAAACAATTTTAATTATTTTTATGGGAATTTATTATGATTGTATGGCTTAATGTTTTGAATATTTTTATATTCGTCGCGTAATTAGGAATTGTTGTTGGCAGAGGAAATGAATAGCCATTTTATTAAACAAACCCAAAACATATTTGCCAAAATAAAAATGTTAATTTATCCACGTAATAATTCGTTTTGTGAAAAAGTGCCTATAAAATGTTGCAACTTTGGCACTTTTCAAGCAGTCTTTTAAAATGCCAAATTTTTTTTGCCTTTATATAAAAAATAGAGAGAATTTTAAATTTTAAATGCGATGTTTAATTATTAAATAGAACATTTAAAAAATTAGTTAATCTTGAAAAAACTTATGCATTCTTTCTCAAGATTAAATAATACCATATTTTTTTTAATTTTTGTAAAAGATGTAAAATATTTTGGTAAAGAACACCTAGACCTATCTATGAATGATACCATAATTTGGTTGAATTTGAGCCATGTGCCCGGTTTTGCCGGGTTTTGATTCCCGGCACCTGTACACAAATCCTGAATTATCGAAAACCCGATCCCGTTTTGGATCAGATGAAATAAACTTTATTTTTTGAAATTAAAATTAATTATTATTTTTGATTCTTAAATCAAAAAAAAACAATGAAATTCTGTTATGATTATGTAATAATTTATAACGTGATTAAATATTGAATAATTATTGTTTAATTGGTTCTCACTGGATATTTCTCATTCTCCATTTTTAGTGAAAATTAATACATTTTTTCGCAATGCTTTTTATTTTTGCCTATTTTGTTTTGGTTTTGTGTAATTTTGGCACAAATTTTGCGTTTGAATATGATGCAACTTTGGCATTTTGTGCCGGACCAAAAAATAGTTTTTGGGGGAAAATAGCCAAGAAAATTGATGGAATTGAAATGCCGGAAGAACTGATTTGCGAATTAAGCCGAACGGACACGCTAATTAATGAAGCATTGATTGACGACCATAAAATTGAACATCAATCAGTTCAAGTAAACTGTACTATTAAATAAATTATTAAATTTAAAAATAATATAGAAAAATAATAAATAAATTTCAAGATATCATTTAATGAAAAAATTATTGAAATTTGATATAAAATAAGTATTAAATTTATAAAATTGGATTTGTGAAAGAAAAAAAAAAGATTATTAATAATAATTAAGCCAAATAATTTACAGTTGAAAAATGAAGTTGACAAATTGCGAAAAAATGACCAACAAATGTTTTCCATGATGAAAAAGCTTAATGAAAAGAAAAATGAATTAAAAAACAATCTAATTGATAACCATCAGCAAATTAATAGCCAACAAATAAGTGCCATTAATTCATCCGTTTTTCAATTGATGGACAAAATGGCGACAAAACTTGGTATCAAATTGTCCGATGTAAAAACTGTAAAGGTAACACGAAAAAAATTGTGTATAATTCTAATTTTGATTGTCCATCAGGGACAGTCCCAGGATTTGAGCTTGGGGGGGGGGGGGGGCGTATCCCTGCCCCGAAACAAATTTGTCCACAAATTGGCCAAATTTTGCGATTTTAAAGCAAATTAAAAAAAAAAAAGATTTTTGGGTCAGTCGGTGCCGATAGGCGCCGCCGTTTGAAAAATTAAGAATTTTGACTACATTTTTAGCAGATTTTCATAAAAAAATTACGAATTTTGTGAATTTTCGGAAAAAGCAGGTAATTTTCTGGTTTTTATGAAAATTTACCAAAGTTTTTTGGAAAATCTTAATAAGATTTTCATTTTAATGTTCTTTTAAAAACCCAAATATTAAATGATTGTCAAACATTATACAAATTTATCAAAATTAATCATAAAATTTAACAGATTTTGACGGTTTTTCCCAAAAACCTCAAAAATTCTCAAAAAGTCACAAAACCCCTGAAATCCTAATTTTTTTTTAAATTCTCATGGACCTATCAAAAAACCACAAAATGAAGATAAAACCTCAGATAGCCCTGATTATATTTGTTAGAGCAGTGTCGATTTCTATTGTGATAGTTTAATTAGCAAGGAAGCAAAAAGCTATGGGTATCATATAAAGAAACAATTAAAAAAAAATCATTTATTAAACTAAAATGTATGATAATTTTTGTTTAATGAAATTAAGAAAAAAAACAATCAAATGTAAAGGTTGTGAAATAAATGAAAAAAAAAAGTTAACAAAGCTGTAAATGGGCTTCTAGGCCTAAAATTTCAATTTTTGAGTCCCAATAATATGGGTTTAATTAAAAAATTTTATTTATTAATTAAATTAATTTAAGTTTAATTCCTAATGGATTTTTTAAAATAAAAAAACATTTATATAAATAAATTTGTTTTTTTTATTATATTTTTAGTTTGGAAACCAAAGAGAAATTTTCAAATCTGTGCTGAATTTGCTCAAAACCTTCAATCATTCAAAAAATGATATATTGTCAAATAATGCAAGGATTGAGAATGTTTTTGGGCTAGCAAAAACACTGCTGGAACAAAGCAAATCCGCAACATTAAAGGGTAATTAGTTAATGTATTATTAATTGTAATATATGTAGTAATGCAAAATAAATTCGATTTAGTCTATACATCAAAAAAAAAATTTAATTTTTTTAATTATTTTCAAAATTATTATTTTTTCTTTAATTACAGGTCAGCGCCGACGTGCAAAACGGGCCATTGATTTAAATTAGGGTTCAGCCCCGAGCCCTCGGCAGAGGGCGTTTCGGGAAGGGAAACATTTTTTACGAAAAAAAATTTGATTATTTAAAATTTTTCTTTATTATTTTAAGTAAAATATTATATTTTAACATTTTAACATTGGGTCTACGTAAATGCTAAAATACAGTTGTTATCAATGGACAAAAAATAACAAAAAATTTAATTAAATTGCTTTTCGAATTAATTGTATAAAAAAATAAGCGGTACAAAATTCTCAAACGATACCACAAAAACTAGTAATTTTCTGAATCTAAAATTTTTGTATAATTCACCTTTTCGTTAGCCTATTTTAAAATTCCCGGCTTATTTCCCAATCAAAAGCAAGACTTTAAGTTTGTTAAATGAAAGTTTATTTAGCAAAAGTAAGAAAGGTAAGCAAAAATGGGAATGAGTAAAGTGATTAGGAAAAGGGTAATGATGCAAGGCATGAGTTCGGTTAAATAGCAAACGAGAAAAGGGGTGGAGTCGAGAGTGAGCTGGGATGGACACAAATTGGCTTAACTTGGGTTTACAGTAAAGTATAACGATTGGTTAAGATGGGAGGGGAAATTGGTGAAGAGAGAAAAGTTGTAAAAATAAATAAAGTGAAAAAATTGATCATTAAATTAAATAAATGATTTTTTCAAAAGGGAATTCAACATTATCTATCCCAACTGAGTCCCGAATTATCTAGCTAATTAACATCTACTATCCGAATCATTTTTTTATTTTTATGGTTTTTGAGTAACTTCATATCACTAGGGCTGTGACTTTTAGGTTTTAACTATTTTTTTTTGCTCAATTGTTTTGAAGAAAGGAGCTCAAAAAACGCATTTCTGCGTTGAAATTTTTCGATTCTGATGTAACTATTGGTCACTAGAAATCACTATTTTGGCGTTTCGTCACTAAAATAGTTAAAAGTCACTATTTT
Organism: Heterodera schachtii; assembly: GCA_023374025.1. Taxonomy (NCBI): domain Eukaryota; kingdom Metazoa; phylum Nematoda; class Chromadorea; order Rhabditida; family Heteroderidae; genus Heterodera; species Heterodera schachtii. Next base: position 228,777 of record SIJG01000028.1, read on the forward strand.
GGCGTTTTGTCACTATTTTTTCAATTTTTTTGGCATTTTTTGGAAAATTCCTTAACAAAAAAGCAATAAAAACGAAAATATACCCCTAAGAATCGACCTAAAATTTTTTTTCAAAAAATACCACGGTAATACTGCCGATGGTGGGACCCCCTTTTTGAAAAAAATATTTAACTTTTTGAAAGTCACTGAAAATGTGTTTCTAAGGGTTTTCTGGGTCGCTGATCACGAATCTGACACTCATTTTGACCAATTTCGGATCCCGGACCCGAATTCGAACAAAAAGTCGAAAATCTAAAGTTTTCAGAAAATTTACATTTGTGTTTGAATCTGCTTAGAATGCACATTTTTACTGTTACAATGCTTTTTGACTAAATTTATGATGTTTTAATCAATTTAGGAACAAAATAAAGAATTTTGAAAATTTTAGATTTTCGACTTTTTATTCGAATTCGGGTCCGGGATTCGAAATTGGTCAAAATACATGTCCAGCGACCCCGAAAACCCTTAGAAACACATTTTCAGTGACTTTCAAAGAGTTAAATATTTTTTCAAAAAAGAGGTCCTACCATCGGCAGTATTATCAATACCACTAAGAATTGGAAAATTTTCATAAAAAATTTCCCCCAAATTTTTTTTTCTTGGCAAAATTTTTGGTTTAAAAAATGTCAATTTTTGCTGAGAAAATATTAGAAAGGAAATGTACCTCATTTGCAACTGCAATCAGTGAATAAAATTATTTTTGCTCAATTTTGGCTAAAAATTATGTCACTATTCGTCACTATTTTGGACTTTTTGTCACTATTTTGGCATTTTTGCTCACTATTTTAGTTAACTATTTCGAGATTTTTGGTCACTAAAAGTCACAGCCCTAATTATTAAATTAAATAAATGATTTTGTCAAAAGGGAATTCAACATTATCTATCCCAACTGAGTCCCGCTTATCTATCTAATTAACATCTCCCATCCGAATCCCAATTTGCTAATTGATTTATTAACATCTCTCATCCGACTCGCACCTTTCAGTTGGTCTTCCTCAACTCCTTTTGGGCTGTGATTGTTTATTTGGCGGTTTTGCTGCTCGGCACGCTCAACTTGATGGTGTCCTGTCTGTGGTTAGTTGAGACCAAAGGAATCAGCTTGGACTCCGTCCGATTGGCACAAATGTCAGCGGAAGATGAAGCGGATGCTGGCGGAATGGAAGGGATGAAGCGGAATGATGAGAGGGCACCAATGACGGGAAAGGATTTAGAGGGGACGGATGAAGCATTGATGAAGCCGTAATAGGCGGGGAGGGGACGACGGGGGCCTCCGTTTTCGGGGATATCCGGCTTGGGTATCCTCAGTTTAGTCGTTCCTCGTTATGAGAAGCTACGTTTCCTAGGGTCCCCGTCCTTCGGGTTCAAATTTTGTTATTTTTACTTTGAAAATTATAATTCATTTTTAATGTTTTAAAATCAAATTTGGAATCTTATACATTTTAATTGTTAATAAAGGCATATAATTTTTATTTGATTACATTTTATGTTCTTCACCGCACACAAAATTGGCGGATTCAACACAATTATGATGATCTAATTCTTTATTTTAACTGTTCTACCATTCAAAATATTTGTAAAAATAATGTGGCCAAAAAATTGAAAATTTGTTAGCAGTATACTGTACTTAAGGAATTTTGGAGAATTTACAAATTTATAAAAGAAAATAATTTCTAAATTTAATTTTCAAATGTAAATAATAAATTGATTAAACTTTGAGAATAATTCAAAATATCTTGTAATTATTTAGTAAAAAAAAAACCGTCGTTCGGATTTCGTATTTTTCGTGTTTTTAGGGCGTTTCATGTTCGCGTTTATTTTAGTTTCGTTTTTCGTATTATTCTTCGATTTAAATTTTATGGAGAACTTATTGCAATGGCAAATGCTATAAATTGGCATTGGAAACGGCAATTAAAATGGCAGAATGATCAAAAATAATTGTTAAACAATAGGGATGGGGTTTTAGGCATTAAAAATACTACAAAAAAATAGAAAATAAAATTTTAATTTTTTTTAACCGAATACGAAGAAAATTAATTCACCGCGAGAAAATTTGGTCCAAATTTGGCACTGATCAGCCATGGATAAACAAAGTGCGGTAAACTGTTGTATTTTAGGAAATAAACAGCGACTCAAAAAAGTGTTGCCCCAAAGAGGCAATAATTGGGAATATTAAATTTTCTAGCTGAATGATTGAACAAATTCTCTGTAATTAATTTGTTTCTATAGCGTCTTTCGTGCTCTATCAGATTCTAAAATACATTTTTTATAAAAAGCAAAATAATGAATTATTGTGATCAAAGTCACTTCTTAGTGATCGGGACGCCTCATAATACACTGAAAATTGGGGAATTTCAGGGAAAAACAAATTCCTCAGGGGTTAGGAATTTTTTTAGAAATTTTGAGAAAGCTCATTGAAAAGAGCACAAAATTCTCCACCGGATTGCCTTTTGAATGATGTGCCTACGACTTGTATACAAAAAGTTATTTCGATAGCAAATTTTGTGTTCTTTTTAATGAGTTATTAAAAATTTCCAATAATTTTTTCCTAACCCCCTGAAACATATGAACGAGCGGGGAAGCTTTTGAGGGAAAAACTATGGGGCGGGCCGGCTTTGAACCGGCGTCTCTGGCTTTCCGGACCAGTGTTCTACCAGCTGAACTACCGACCCTGCCCTCTCCAGCTCCCCACTTTGCTCGATCATATAGGATCAATTGTCGCCACAATTGATCCATTAATCTTCCTCTCGGGGAAGCTTCTTCTTCTCTATCTCATTCCGGGCCTCTCTTATGGACGTCCTCGTCCATTCTCTTCTTCTCTGCGTCAGCTGCTGCTCGGCTGAAGATTGCAGATTCGATCACTTCCAGTGCCAGCCAAGCCAGCTTTATCCTCTCTCTTCTTTTTCGCTTCTCTGCTGCTGCTGGGTGAACTGGAAGCCGCCAAGGGTCGCCATGAAACATATGAACGAGCGGGGAAGCTTTGAGGGAAAAACTATGGGGCGGGCCGGCTTTGAACCGGCGTCTCTGGCTTTCCGGACCAGTGTTCTACCAGCTGAACTACCGACCCTGCCCTCTCCAGCTCCCCACTTTGCTCGATCATATAGGATCAATTGTCGCCACAATTGATCCATTAATCTTCCTCTCGGGGAAGCTTCTTCTTCTCTATCTCACTGTAATAAAAAAAATTTTGTGAAAAAATCTGAATTTTGAAAATCAAAAACATTCGAATATAAATGAAAAAAAGAGAAAAAAACAATATAAAATATACAAAATTTCAAGGACGTGAATGGCACGCGGAATGATCATTATTGGCATGGACAGATAAGCAGCGAGGCACGGAAAACAAACTTTTTTGAAATCAGTGAAAAGGTCAATATATTAAATTCATAATGATTAATTAATTATACTATAAATTATTTTGTAAACAATTAGGCCAAGGCTTTGACGGCGGCGCCTTCGGGCACAAAAGTGACGACTTCAGAATAAAGTTAGTGAAATAAAACCAACATAAAAAAATAGAGAAAAAAACATTAAAAAAAGATTTAAAA